>PVIA01004343.1:0-140912 GCA_004024845.1 Tonatia bakeri
TTTAACACCCCACTGTCAAAAATGGACAAATCTTCCAAACAAAATATCAACAAAGATGTTGTGGCATTGAACAATGCCCTAGATGAAATGGACTTAACTGATATATATAGAGTCCTTCATCCCAAAGAAGCTAAATGCACATTCTATTCAAATGCACATGGAACATTTTCAAAGATAGACCACATGATAGGACACAAAACAAGCCTCAACAAATTCAAGAAAATTGAAATCATACCAAGCATTTTCTCAGATCACAAGGGACTGAAACTAGAAACCAACTCCAAGAGAAAAAAACCCAAACACTCAAAATCATGGAGATTAAATAGCATGCTATTAAACAGTGAATGGGTCAAGAGTGAAATTAGGGAAGAAATCAAAAAGTTTCTGGAAACAAATGAAAATGAACTCACAAAAAAACAAAATTTATGGGACACAGCAAAGGCAATCCTGAGAAGTAAGTTCATAGCAATACAGGCCTACCTAAAAAAGATAGAAACATTCCAAACAAACAACCCAACCCTACATCTACAAGAACTCGAGGAACAACAACAAAGACAGCCCAGAGCAAGTAGAAGGAAGGAAATAACCAAGATCAGAACAGAATGAAATGACATAGAGATGAAAAGCACAATTCTAAGGATCAATACATCCAGGAGCTGGTTCTTTGAAAAGATAAACAAAATTGACAAGTCTTTAAGCAGGCTCATCAAGAAAAAAAGAGAGAAGACCCAAATAAACACAATCAGAAATGAAAGAGGAGAGATTACAACTGATACCACAGAAATACAAAGGATTGTGAGAAATTATTACAAAGAACTGTATGCCAAGAAAATTGAAAGCCTAGGTAAAATGGACAAATTTCTAGAAAAATACAATCTTCCAAAACTCAGTGAAGAAGAAGCAGAAAGTCTGAACAGACCAATAACAGCAGATGAAATTGAAGCAGTAATCAAAAAACTCCTGACACACAAAAGCCCGGGACCAGATGGTTTCACAGGAGAATTCTACAAAGCATTTAAGGAAGAGCTAACCCCTATCCTTCACAGACTATTCCAAAAAATCCAAAATGATGGAAGACTCCCAAACTCTTTTTATGAGGCCAACATCATCCTAATCCCAAAACCAGATAAAGACACAAAAAGAAAGAAAACTTCAGGCCAATATCATTGATGAACACTGACGCTAAAATCCTCAACAAAATATTGGCAAGCTGCATCCAACAATACATTAAAAAGATCATCCACCATGACCAAGTGGGGTTCATCCCAGGGATGCAAGGATGATACAATATTCACAAATCAGTAAATGTAATACATCACATAAACAAAAGCACAGACAAAAAACACATGATCATATCAATAGATGCAGAAAAAGCATTTGATAAGGTACAGCACCCATTTATGATAAAAACACTCAGCAAAGTGGGAATAGAGGGAACATACCTCAACATAATAAAGGCCATGTATGAGAGACCTACAGCCAACATCATACTCAATGGGCAAAAACTAGAATGTTTTCACTAAGATTGGGAAGAAGACAAGGCTGTTGACTTTCACCACTTCTATTCCACATAGTAATGGAAGTTTTAGCCACAGTGATCAGACAAGAAAAAGAAATAAAAGGCATCCAAATCAGAAAGGAGGAAACAAAACTGTCACTGCAGATGTCATGATAGTGTACATAGAAAATCCTATAGACTCCACCAAAAAACTGCTTGACTTAATAAATGAATTTGGCAAAACAGCGGGATACAAAGTCAACATCCAGAAGTCAAAGGCATTTTTGTATACCAACAATGAAACAGCAGAAGCAGAAATCAAGAAAAAAATTCCATTCAATATAGCAAAAAGAAAAATAAAATAACTAGGAATAAACCTAACCAAGGAGGTAAAAGACCTATATGCAGAAAACTAAACAACACTGAAGAAAGAAATCAAGGAAGAGACAAACAAATGGAAACATACACCGTGTTCATGGATCGGAAGAATTAACATCATCAAAATGTCCATACTACCCAAAGCAATTTACAGATTCAATGCAATACTTATTAAAGTACCAATGGCATATTTCACAGACATAGAACAAACACTTCAAAAATTTATATGGAACCATAAATGACCCGGAATAGCTGCTGCAATTTTGAGAAAGAAGAGTAAAGTAGGAGGGATCACAATACCTGATACCAAACTCTATTACAAGGCCACTGTAATCAAAACAGCCTGGTATTGGCATAAAAACAGTCACATGGACCAATGGAACCGAACAGAGAGCCCAGAAATAAACCCAAGTCTCTACAGTTAATTAATATTTGACAAAGGGAGCAACAACATAAAATGGAGTAAAAATAGCTCTTCAACAAATGGTGTTGGGAGAGCTGGACAGCTACGTGCAAAAAATGAAGCTCGAGCACCAACTTACACCACACACAAAAATAAATTCAAGGTGGATAAAAGATATAAATATAAACCATGACACCATTAAAGTCCTAGAGGAAAACATAGGCAGGAAAATCTCAGATATTTCACACAGAAACATTTTTACTGATATGTCCCCTAGAGCAAGGGACATAAAGCAAAGAATAAACAAGCGGGATCTCATCAAAATAAAAAGCTTCTGCACAGCTAAAGAAAACAGTATTAAAATAAAAAGAGAACCAACTATATGGGAAAACATATTTGCCAACGATACCTCAGACAAGGGTTTAATTTCCAAAATATACAAAAAATTTACATGACTCCACTCTAAGAAGACAAGCAACTCAATTAAAAAATGGGCAAGGCTCTTAAACAAACACTTCTCCAAGGTGGACATACAGAGGATCCAGAGACACATGAAAAGATGCTCAATATCGCTAGCTATCAGAGAGATGCAAATTAAAACCACAATAGATACCACTTTACACCAGTCAGAATGGCCATCATAAACAGAGCAACAAATAACAAGTGTTGGAGAGGTTGTGGAGAAAAGGGGACCCTAGTGCACTGTTGGTAGGATTGCAGACTGGTACAACCACTATGGAAAACAGTATGGAATTTCCTCAGAAAACTAAAAATGGATCTGCCTTTTGACCCAGCAATATCACTGCTGGGACTATATCCTAAGAATCCTAAAACACCAATCCAAAAGAACCTATGCACCCCAATGTTCATAGCAGCACAATTTACAATAGCTAAGTGCTGGAAGCAACCTAGATGCCCATCAGTAAAAGAATGGATCAAAAAACTGTGGTTCATTTACACAATGGAATTCTGTGCAGCAGAAAGAAAGAAGGAGCTCCTACCCTTTACAACAGCATGGAACTGGAAAGCATTATACTAAGCGAATAAAGCCAAGCGGTGAAAGACAAATACCATATGATCTCACCTTTAACAGGAACCTAATCAATAAAACAAACAAACAAGGAAAATATAGCCAAAGACACTGAAATAGAGAACAGGCTGACAGTGACCAGAGGGGAGAGGGGAGGGAATTTCAGGGGAAAGGTTTACAGGAACAAGTATAAAGGACACGTGGACAAAAACTAGGGGCAGGTGGAAATGGGAGGGAGGTGGGGAGGGCTGGGTGGGTGGGCTAGGATGGGAGTAAAAGATAGAAAATTGTACTTGAACAATAATTAAAATAAAATTTAAAAAAAAGATTCCCAGATGACTTATGTGTATAGTTAAGCTCAAGAAACACAGCCTTAAATGCTATTAAGACAATCTGCCTCTTCTGTGAAGTCATCAAAGACCAATCCTGTCTCCCAAACCTAACCAAGTTGTGAGGAAATGACCCGAGGAGGACAGTGCTACCAGCTCACCAGCCTAATTGGCCAAGCATCACTCATCTGGACAGCCTCTGGAGTGGAAAGTACTTCCTGAAGCAAAAGGGACACCTTCCACTGCCCAGATTTCACCTTCAGGCTGGAAATAGGCCCTGTCCTGGGAAGCTCCAGAGACACAGATGGAAGAAGAGAAGTTGTCACTGGGATACATTTCTGGAAAACTGAAGGAAGTTAAGCACTGGGTACTATAGTGGCAAAAGCATTTTTGTTTGTTTAGTCTGTTTGGGAAATGACATTTACTATAAAATAGAAAACAAGGTCCATGTATGGGCTTGTGTGGAAGAGACAAAAAAAAGAGAGAGAGAGAATGTTGGGGAGACTGCATCTCACTCCATCATCTGTCTTTTTCCAATAGGTGCAGGGCTGCGTAGAAGAGCCTGTGGGACTTGCCCCAGGATACTTGTCACCCCAAGTACTCTTGGGGAAAATCATATTCTATTAGCAGAGTAGTTTGAACATTAATTATATGTTTTCTCATTTATAAATATGGCATTCTTTGGTTTAGCACCTACTAGAATCCTTCAGGATACCTAGTCCCAGATACATCAGCATCAAATGCTGTAAAATACCCCACAATTTTTTCCTTTCTAGACCCTCTTGTTCCCAAGCCCCCAAACCCTATAATTTCCATGACCTACTCTCCCATCACCTTCATATAGGAGCCATGTTCATCATCAAAACTTGTCTTGCTGAATTTCTCAGAAGCAACATGGAACTTCTTGGCTTCAAGCCCCAGGAACCACAGCTCTGCATAGCCCAGGATTTCACTTTGCTCATAAGAAGACAGCTGGTTCCTAAAACACCTTAGGGCCTCTGAGTGAAAAACACTGTAGTTGTCATTTAAGTTGAGGCACCACAGGATCTGCCCAGGGTGGGGCAGCCCTTCCAGTTCAGGATCCTGTCAGACCTGTGCTCAGCTGGGGGCTTACTAAGGACTAAACATCCTGAGTCTCACAGGGTGGAACAGTAACACAGAGAAATGTCAAGGCATTGTATTGATTTGAACAAGTCAGGAGAAAAACACAAAGGACGTGAGAGGGAGAAATCAGTCCCCAAAGAGCTGTGCATTGCAGCACAGCTCTTTTCAACCAACTTCAAAGGGTGAAATTTTTCAAAGGGTGAAAAATTCAGAGGTAAACTCAGTGTCAACAAGAGTATGCAGTTAAGGCAGCAATTGCCCAAATTAAAGTGGGAATGGGCTACAGAACTAGTTTATCCTGACAGGGTCTGAAAGCTATCGTGTCTTCAGGGGTCAACATAAGGTAACGTCATTTATGTTACCTGAAGGAAGTAAGTTACCCCAAGTAAGTTAACTTACTTCCTTCAGGTAACATAAATTTGACTTTCAAGGCCCAGGAGTTATTTCCAGCTGAGCCACTGAGTGTCTCAGGCTACAAGGAAGGAATGTGTGTTAGCTCTTCTCTACGCTACCCTGGCCCAATCACATAATGCATCTGGCATTTGGTCTAGGGGTGAGTGGGTGGGATTCAAACTTTAAGACAGATGTAGATAAATTAGAGAGTGCTGAGAGGAGGGAAACCAGGACTGGGGAGAACCAGGGGAACCATGTTATGTGACAAACTGCTGAAGAATTGGAGGAGGAATAGCCAGGGAGAAATAAAGAGGCTTATGGGGGACCACACCTGTGTGTGTCTCCATATATCCAAAGGGCAGTCATGTGTAAACTGAATAAGGCATGTTCTTTGCCAAGAAGAACCAAGGCCTAAAAGAGCAGTGAGACATTTTTCAGCCAGGTCTTTAAAGGCAGAACTAGCTAAGAACTAACTCCTGGTGGGCAGTCCCTGAGATGTTTAAGAGAAAATGTACAACAAATTTCAAAGTCGTGGGAGAACAGCTGTGAGCATCAGATAGTGTTGGGGCATGGTAGGTGCTCAGTGGAGTTTCACTTTTCTCCTTTGGACTCTAATAGGTTCTGAATCTCTGAGCTTTGTGACGAGAATGCTCCTGGCCAAAAACCTATGTGTGATCTTCCAGGCCTGACCAGAGGCAATTACAAAGGCTTTACCTGGCAGGCATCACAGGGGAAGCTGCCCTCCCCACACCATCCTTGGTGCACAGCCAATGCATTGAAGTCTGAAGAGTTGCGGTCAAGGACTCAGGTTCCCTAGGCTGGCCATAGTCTTATGCATACCTATCAAGGAGCCTCCATTCAGAGGCTTCTGCAGGTATTTCTGCCAAGATCTCTTTATCAAAAGGAGGGTGGAAAATTCAAGGCATTTTCTCCCACTTTGTCTTCAAACTCAGTTTTTCCACTCCTAGCCCTTCTCCCTCACCTCAGAAGCCTGGTCCTGAGCTATTCCCTCCAACTGTGCTGAAACCTTTGACCCTGGCCTGGTGCCAGTTCACAGGAGGGGCGGGAGGGTGGGGAAGGAGCAGTGAGGAGTCAGTGTTTTCTCCTATTTAGCCCTCTGCTTACATTATCACAGGAAGTCATGAAAGACTTGATTATTGCTTTCATTTTGGCTTGTTGCCTTAATTGATTTACTCCAACAACTGGCAGCTTAGCCTTCTCCAGCTCAGCTCAGCTCTTCACCTATAACCACCCCCACCACACCCTCTACTCTCCCAAAGGCATACCTGCCGCTGTCAGAGGCACCTTGTGCTTGCTCTGTAGTTTCTCCTTGGACTTGGGATCTTGGGTATTAATGCTCGAAAGAAAAGGCATTCCAGAAGCCTTGTCCTCAAAGGCCAACTTCTGACTGTGAGTTTGAGTCTCCTGTCCAGGAAAAGAATTTGCAATAAAGGACTCCTTAGTCTTCTCCTGGGTGTCCTAAACCATTTATCTGACCAAGAACACCCATATCCAGCCAGACCCTACTCCTTCTTCTCCAGGAAGAAATGATGATTATGAGATAGTAGGTTTCTTCAGTCTTTTCCTCAAAGAATGTATCTGACTCATTCTCTGTGAGACCCACATACATTACAGTGTGCAGTATTTTAAAGAAAAATATTTTACTGCTGCTCTTGAGAAGGCCAAGACTAGATAAGATGACTCACCCAAAGGCACAAACACTTGAACTTAGATGTGTTTAACACCTCTTTAACTTGCCACTTTCTCACATTATCTCATTTGGTACTTACTCAAAAAAAAAAAAAAAAAAGGGAGCACTGGAGGGAAAAAAAGCCATAAGAAACATTATGTATGCTTCTACCATTTATACTATACACTTCATTTTTATTTTCTTCAATGAATCCTCAGGACAAGTCTACAGAGAGCCCATTCCGTAGACAAAAGAAATTCAATGACTTATTTGCTGAAGTTTACAATCATCGTGAAGAATGAGAACAAGACTAAAGCCCGGCTCTTCAGCTGTCATTGTGCTTTTCCCACCATCCTGGGCTGAAATCAAGTCTTTCACCACCCTGCTCAGGGTCACGTCCACTGCCCAGCACTCACTTTATACAGCAGAGGTGGTTTTAGCAGGATTTTGTGGCTGATGCATGGGAAATTAACCATGTTTTTCTTCCCCTTGGTATCCACAAAAGGGCGTGAAGTAATGGCGTTTGTACTCTATGAAAGGAGAAAGTAGAAAAGTTACAGAAGCTTCAGGCAAGAAAATGTCTCAGGGAGTCATTTCCCCAGCATCTTCCCCACAGCAAGGATGGGCATGAACCAAATGCAGGCCTGAATTTATTTTTAAAGTTCTTGGGGGAAAAGCAGAGCGGTCAAGCAGATGGCCTCTGGGCATGAATCCCTGCTCCATTTATTCGCTGCAGGCCTTAAGCAGATTACACTCTTTATCTAAGCTTCAGTATCTCATCACTGCCCGGAGACAACAATGGGACTTATCTCATACTTTTTGTGGGGCAAATGAGGCTATCTATGTAGAATATTCCATAAGTGTTAGTCATTGTCGTCACCATTCCAACACCTTGCAACCCTAACAGGGCAAAATTCTCCCTGCAAATTTGCCTTGATGTAACATAAGCTCCCACTTTCCATTATTCACTTTACCTACTCACTTGGATTCCTCCCAAATCCTGTATTGATTAATTGATTGATTGATTAGGAAACACGTAGTATATCAATAAACAGCAACAGTTAACATCACGTGGAGATAAGGCATGGTAGTGTGGATAGAATGTGCTCACCACGTTAGGCCAATCTGACCAAAACTGCCTGTCAAAACTACCCTAGCCATCACCTGCCCTCATCCTCTCCTAGAGAAAAGACACTAAGCATCGCTTCCCCCCTTATCCAATAATTGGGTCATGCTGAGGTTCTTGGTCTTAGTAGGTGGCTTCTCAGCTTGAACCAAAGGTTTCCCAACCTGGACCAGGTGGAAAAGAATTGGAATAGTGCTTGGTATGATTTCACCTCAAGCCCCTCACATATTTATTTTGCTTCATAACAACAAGCAAGATACACATGAAGCCAGCTCTCCTGACTTCAAAGCTAGAATGGGCTAAGAGAGACTCCAAGAAGTGCTGGATGAACATGTGAATGACTGCCTGAGTGGATACCCAAACAAATGACCTTTCTAGCAGTGCTTATCCTAGATTAACTTGTCCTATGGCTTTCAAACTTATTTTAAAAATCCATGTAACCCTTTCTTCAAATGAAATCTTAGCTAGAAGTTTTGGGCTGTGGAAGAGAACAAAGCTGAGCTGCCCTTGCTAGAGAGAAGGAAATGCCCATGGTCTGGTCTGGCAACGCTTTTACCCTCCAGGGGCTTTAGAGGCCCCTTAGTGGGACCCACTAGAATACTGGCACCAAGCCTGAACACCAGCGGCGAGAGGAGAAGAGATTTCACATCTAGAAAGAGGTGGAGAGGAGAGATGAAAACAGCAGAGCAGTGTGTCTTAAAGGGCGGTAAGCACACAATGGAGTCACATGGCATAATTCTGTATAGTACAGAGATAACAATTATCTAACAGTTATGCATTTATTTTAATGTCCATTTGAAAAACTATATCACATTAAACCTGAATTTTGTGGTTATTACGATGTAGAATGAACTTTTAAGTTAAAAAAAAAGCAATGTGAGTACTATGTAGATACAACAAAAATCATGAAGTTAGCATTGAAATGACTAAAGTTTAGCAAAAACAGCCTGCAGCTTGAATCTAGGTTCTGCTCTTTGAAGCAGAGCCCAGGGATCGCCTTCTTCCAGCCTTCTCTCAGCAAACTGAACATTTACCCAAAGCTGAGACACAGCTGGTGCCAGATCCACCCCTGTAAAACTTGGTACACTGGCCGCATTTATATAGGAACAATGTACAATACTTCAACATAACATCACCTAGTACAGATAAGCCCTCCACAGAGCTATAATAATGTGGGCTATTTAGAACAGTCCATCTTGACCTTGTAGAATAGGGATACGATCTGATAGAGAGGGGGCTGCATAGAGCATGGGCCGTGGCCTCAGACAAAACCAATTGCATTACTAATGTGCATTACATACAGGATTTGGTTGTCTGTTGGATGGACAACTAAGCTCTCTGAGCAAATACTGCAATGGCAAACCTCAGTGAGTCCTACCTTCTCATCAAATAAGTTAGTGGGGATTAAAATTTAGAAGTATCAACAATGACAAGCTGGCATTGAGGATGATTTGGGGATAGTGGACAAAAAAATGAAAAGTACATTAATAAAACACAATCAAGACTAAATGCCATGGAGAATGAGTGTCAATGAGGAAGGAAGAGATCACTGTGGATGCAGTCTTCCCAAGAGAATATGGGGGGCTTTTTGGAAGCAGCATGGCTTGGTCTGGGCTGTATTCAGGGGAAAGGGTAGCAGACATGCTTATTAGGCAAAACAACAGTGTCTGCATACTCTAGGGGTCTTCGCCACTCATGCTGGTTAAACTGGGAGACGGTGTACACTGGACTGTGGAAGGCACTCAAAGCTAAGGTAAGATACATAGTCTCTATCTTATGGGCAATAGCAAACCACTGCCAGTTTGCACGGTTTGGAGTTACATACACAGAGCAGTATTTCAGAAAGATTCTCCTGGCAGCAATGTGGCATAAAATAATGCTCATCGATGTGGACTCTGAAGTAGACTCAGGTTTGGAATCCCAGCTCATTTTCCTCATTCATCAAAGGGGAAGAGATCTTTGCTCATTTCTCATGAAAGAGGAAAATTGTGGACTCAATGGAGGATGCACAAGATAGTGTGGAGCCTAAAGTGATTAAAGAAGCTGAGAATGTTTAATCTGAAAAAGAATAAAACAAAACTTCTGAGAAGTTAACACTTCTGGTACTGCCAGGCATCTATACTGGGATCAAACAATTAATAAATGGATGGCAGGTGGTAGAAACCAGGTTCCTCACTGTTGGTGTGGAAAATTATAGTTCATCAAGTTCAGCATCAACATTACCATGAGATAATGAATTAGAGTTGGAAACATCAGCAAGAACTCATGTTTAACTTAATGTAGATGGCTACATACAAAAAGAATTATAGCTTTGTAAGAGTTAGCGCTCGAGTACAGGTGTGTGCACACATAGATTTCTTTGCTTTGTCTGCTGAAAGGTCATAAAGGATGTAATAGCCTAGTAGAAAGAAGCACACCTAGCACTCAGATCTTGGTTTCTGATTCCATTCTCCAGTAAGAGGAACGAAGGCTTCTTGGAGCATAATTGATCCTAGGACTGGGGCAGGAAATACACCAGATGAGTCTGGATTCTTGTAGTGACAGAAAATAAAGAAGTGCTCAAATACACTTCACAAAACCCTAAAACCCAACATTGATGAGAGTGTGTCAAAAGGCACATGAGGCAACTGAAAGAGCTCCCAAGGGCCAAAGCTGGAATAATTTTAGCAACAAAACAATGTAATATTGGATTCTAACTCGAAGCATAAAATAAATATTCATGAGAACATGCTGATGTAAACAAATGACTTAAAGATATACACAGGGGAGAAGAGACACACCACCCATGCAGAAGACTTTCTAATAAATTATGTAGGCACTTCACCCTGGAGGGGGAGGAGCACACTTCCCATTCCATAAGCACTGGCTGTTTCCAGCAAGCACAGCATGGAAAGGGAAAAACCACATACACACTGCCTCAGCCGGGTGATCCAGGTCAGCATCAGCAGTCATAAATCATGCTGACAGCATGTACCATTGATAGAATTTAATGAAAATGGTACTTTACCTCAGTGGTCTTCTTCCCAAAACCTAGAACTCTAGTTTTCTCAAGAGAAAAACAAATTCCCCACTCCATCAAAAAAAGCATCCTATAATATACCTGACCAGTATTCCTCAAAACTGTCAGGTCATCAAAAACAAAAACAAAAAAGGCAGGGTGGGAAAATTCTGAGAAGCTGTTGGAGCCAAGAGGAAGAAGCTTACGGGGATGTGAGAACTAAATATAAAGTGGTATCTTAGATGGAACCCTGGGAACGGAGAGAGGACATTAGGTTAAAAGTAAGAAAATCTGCCTAAAGTATGGTCTTCTTAATATTAATGCATCAATATTTGTTCATTGATTGTAACTAGTGCAGCACACAGATGTCAGATATTAACAAGAGGGGGAACTGATGCAGGGCATGGAGTGGTACATAGGTTTCTGTGCTACCTTCTTATGACACAATGCAAACTTGTTCCAGGGGTACAAAGGACAGAATTGGATCAAGTGTGGGATTTATAAGATGGCAGCTTCTAGTTTGATAAAAAGAAGGGTTTTCTTAAGTTTAGAGCTGTCCAAGAACAGAACAGGAGTCCTTGTGTGGTAGCAGGCTCTCCAGCGTTGGAAGAGCCAGAGTCCGCCTAATGAGCACCTGTGAGAAACGTGCACAGAATCGAGGGCTGAGCAAGACGTAATCTCAAAAATCAATCTTTCTGTAAGAGCCATTCAAGTGACCCTGGGACTGTGTCTTGAATGCAACTTTCATCCTCTTGTGGAACCAAGATTGAGAGCCGTTGCACAGAACACTGTTCCCCAACCTTTGTCACATCATGACACACATATTACAGAAAATGATAGTTGTATGACAAGCTGGGGTGAAGGGAGAAAGCTCACAGCCAGGTGCTGCCAGCCTGGGGTTCCAGCTGTCCAGGCTGGACCAGGCTGCCTTGAGAGCTGGCAGTCTCTGCATCTCTGCACGCCCACACCCCATGCGCAGATGTTGTCACAAACATCTCACTCAAGAGACATGTAATACCCCATAACAAGACTTCATTCTGTGGTAGCACCCCCACGAGGCAGGAAGAAGGTGTGAGCTCCTGTATTCATAGGGGGGTAAAGCAGAACTTTTCCTTTAAGATAGTGAGTTTCATGCTGCTGTTCTATGATTCCCTCACTGACCTCCAAGCCAATATAGTAGGAATCTCTTTTGGAGTCTTGGGCTCCGTATCTGAATTCAGACTCCTCAGTGTAAAAGGGAGTCTGTTCACGGGGTACCTGGCACAGGAGGTGAGTGCAGTTCTGCCTGAGACCTGCGCACTGAACAGTGGCTGGAGGAAGCCTCTGGAAGGAGTGGGAGCTGAAGAGGGAGGGCACCAGAGGGGTCCCAGCACCTGTTAGGACGACTTTCGTGTTCATTACAGCTCTGAGGCCCCTCAACAGCCAAGAGCCAACAGAGAAGCTGCTTTATCTTCCACACAATCTGTATGAACATGTAGTGCTTATAATTTTAAAGTACCATTATTTAAAAACAAAAAATATTGCATCAGAGAACTCTAAATGGTTCCTTGCGGTGTGAGGGTGGAGTGAGGGGTGTGGAAGACAATGATAACAGCAGGGAGCATGCTGTCCCTGAGAGCCAGGTTCACAGAGAATTAAACTTGAGATGAGGCTGTCAAGAGACCTGGACTCAGAGCCTTGGAGCACAGACACTGAGTGGGTGGGGCAGGAATCAAAAGAAGAGAGGGAGACCCCTGAGTTCACAAGCAGGCTCTGTGGGGTGGGTTACTCGTGTTCTCCAACACCTAAGCCCACATTCAAACGTCTATGTCCCCTGGGGTCTCCAGCTGTGCTTGTCATGCGGGGTGATAGGCCTGGAGGGTCGGGGTACTGCACCAACATGCACCAGGAGAGCTGATCACAGGCCTCCAGCCTCCTGTCCTGATCCTGGGCCCCTCCTTCACCTCTTGTGCCTCTCACACTTCTTTTGTTTTATTTTTTGAGGGAAAAAGAGAGAGAGAGAGGCAAATTCCATCTCACTGCATTGCAAAAGCCAGCTCACCTTTCTCAAATAGAAGCTGAGTTCAGCTTAAAAGAGGATTCAGAGGAATACAAGAAAGCCAAAACCCAGCTACTATGCCTCCCCACCCCCTACACACACCTACATCCCTGGCATTCATACAAAACAGCTGCAAAGTTGCCAAACTATTTCAGCTACTAGTTCCCACAACTCAAGGGTTCTTTCAGGAGCACCTCCTTCCTGCCTCCCCAGCCAGCAGTGCACATGGAACCAGGGAGCTGGGGTGGACCCGGGAGCTGCATTCATTCTTAACCACACTTACTGAGCACATCTGCGTGCCAGCAGGCAGTGCGCTAACATGATCACGTGGTCCAGTGGTTTTCAGATTTGCCTGAAGAGCTTTTATAATATGAAATTTCAGACTTGACACGAGACTCTTTAGTGGTGGAGCCCAGAAACCTTTATTTTTTAAAAAGCTCCTTAAGTGAGTTCTGTGCAGCCAAATTTGGGTGACACAATCTAATGCAGTTCCCTTTTGGAATTGATCTCTCCCACCTCTGAACTTGCTTTTTGTTTATGCCATTGATGTTGATGTGTTCATCCTGATTTCTTATGAATTCTTATCTCCCCACAATGAGATTCTATGGCAACAATTATTAGGCTGTCCACAATATGCCAGCCCTCCAGAGCAGTCGTCTGGCTGGTTCAGCCAGGGCCCCCCCCCCCCAGGGCCTAGCCTGTGTCGATGTCCATGCTGTTATCACAAGGGCCCAGGCTGAGTTGGAGCCACCTTGAGAGCCAATCCTGGATGTGCTGATGTCTGAGGATGGGGACAGGGTCTTCATTTAGTGTCATCTCTTTTGCTGGGGTACCAGGATAAGCAGAAGGCTGCTTGTAATGAAGTCTGCCTGCTCGTATGATGTCACGCAGAAGTGTCTTTACTGATAATCTAGGTTAATCCACACAAGCTGGCTGCAGTGAGTGGGACCTCTCACTTGCAGTAGTGAGAGTGAGAATGTTTTTACAAACTTGCAAATTGTCACTTACCATTTCTTACCATGAGTACCATAATTGTGAGAAAGAAGCTATCCCTTCAAGACTTTTGGGCCTCAGTATCCCTAGTTCAGGTACCTATTGCAATGGTCTCCTAAGACATTTCTCTGCTCCTATTGCCTCCTCCTGCGCCTAAGAAATTAACATGAACATATGATCGTGTTGCTTAAATCTCCCCAGTGATGTCTTTGGGGCATAGAAGTACAGGCCTACAAAAACCCTCCCAGTGTCATCCCTTCTCACGGCCCCAGCCCTGCCCTTAGCCCCAGCAGTTGCGAATGACTTGCCGCTTTCAAACACCTTGCTATTGCACATCTCAACACTTCTACTCCTGCTCTGTTTCTTGGAACGTTCTTCTGTCATCCCCCCCATCAGCACTTCCTCCATTCCAAACCCTTATCATCCACCTGGTGAATTTGCTCACATTCCAGCCCCAGCCTCTGTCACCACCCCTCTTGCATTTGTAACCCTCTGCCACCCCATGCTTTGTACTAGCTCCAATCACAGCACCCACAAAAGGTGGTTGTGCAAGGTGTTTTACATCTATCTCCCTCTGCCAGACTATAAACTCTTTAATAAGAGATCCAAGTCTCATCTCAGAGTCCCAAAGCCTAGTGTGGTATCTCACATACAATAGACACTTAAATATTAGCCAAAGGAAGGAAGAAAGGAAAGGAGAGAGAGACTGAGAGAGCAGAAAACCCTAATACTTGTCCTCAAAGATTTGAGATGAGCTTTGATGCCAGTATCCCTACACTTGGTAACCCTTTCCCAGTATGGCCACATTCCTACTCCATGTGGCTTCCACTCCCACCAGGGACCAGAGCTCTCCTGCTCCCTGGCAATTCCGTTAGGAAGGAAAGCTTTCTAATCAGCTAATTCACACAAACCCTGTCGGACAGGAGCCCATTCCCATGAGTCTCACTGATATGTCACTTCTATGTCAGAATGGAGGACAGAGGCACATAGAAAAGTGAAATATCCAGTCCCATGTCCTGCATCACCGTCCTCTCCCCAGTGACACTCCACTTCCCCTGCCTTATTTTGCACTCTAATCATGCCGAGCCCCTACCCCCAACATATGTAGTTTACCCACGGGGCCTCCCGTCAAAGGGAGTACATTTCCTGCTGGGAGTTGAAGGATAATATGGCTGGTCCCTATGTAGGGTTAGTTAGATCAGGGCGTCAAGACACACAGCCTCCACTTATTACCTTGGATGGAACCCTGGATGATCTCATTTGTAAAGTTCAAGGGAAAAAGCAACTGGGCTCTAAGTAGGCATCAGAACTACCTGGTCCCCTGCCCCTAGGCCACCCAGCCTTTTCAGAAAGGCACACCTCCATGGAACTACCCCACCTCAATCCTACCTTACAGGCTAGTTTTTTATTTTTCTCAGCTGGCTCCTCCTTGTTTCTTCCTCCTTCCTGTTAAAAAAAGAAAAAAAAAATCCCCAAGTGCCTGGTCAAGGTTGGATGGGCAGATAAAGGTCAAGTTCTGTGATATCAAATTACATTTTCCGTCCTTGCATGCTCCATAATCCCTTCTCAGAGACAAGAAAAACAGAATTTTAAACAAAGCCATTAATGCACAGAGAGTGTGATAATGAGAGAGAAGAGAAACACTTGGGGATTCCCTAAAGAACAAGCACACTCACAATTGGGCCCAGCAGAGCACCACAGAGAGCTTGGGAGGAAATGTGAGGTGCCCAGGCTCCCACATCCCTGTGCTGCTAAGGCTGCACAGACTGCAGGCTAATCACAGCTTCTCTCCCTCTGCCGCTTTTAGCTAAGATTCTGCCCGTAAAGCCCCTTTACCACATGTGAGAAAGCCCAGGATGCCTAGCCAGAGGTGAGTGTCCTTCTGATTACACTCAAAGCTAAGACTGGCCCCCGGAGATGCATTAGTGAAATGAATGTGACCAGCCACTTGGGAGGACCAAGTTTCCATCTTGCTGATGCATGTCCTCTCTGAGGGCGTGCTTACCAGGCTAGGCCCCTTGTGATGGTGAAGGAAGAAGACCCCGGCCACGCTTTGGGCTTGAGGGAAGAGCCAGATCGTAAGCCTTAAATCCAGATGCTTGGAATCTCTTTCTAATGCATTCAGTGAGAGGTGCTGGGGAAAATACTTCCCGTTCTAGACCTCTGGACATGAAAATCATGGTTCTTGAAGCCAATTTAGGGAACCTGTAGTCAAATGCCTTCATTTGCAGATGGAGAAAGAAAAGCTAAGATGGTATCCAAGTGATCTGTACAAGAGAATGCAGCAGTAGCTAACCTGAGACTAGAATCTATGCTGCCTAGTGGGCACAGCAGGCATAGCAGGCCCTCCTACTGCATCATGCTGCATCAGATGATCGATCTCCTGTGACCTCTTTTATGTTCTGCCCTAAAAAACTAGGTGTGAAGGGATTATAAAGCACTTCCCCTCTAACGGTCTCTAATTAAAAGTAAGATACGTTTTTAAAAACATTTTTTAAAGATTTTATTTATTTATTTTTAGAGAAGGAAGGGAGGGAGAAAGAGAGGGAGAAACAACAATGTGAGGTGGCTGGGGGCCGTGGCCTGCAACCCAGGCATGTGCCCTGACTGGGAATTGAACTGGCAATGCTTTGGTTCACAGCCCACGCTCAATCCACTGAGCTACGCCAGCCAGGGCAAAAAATAAGATATGTTTTTATTTGATGTTAACAATAGAAACACTCAGAAAGCAAGCATTTATTCTAAGTTATTTACATAAATTAGACACTAAATTCCCTATAATATCAAGTGGATTTATGCATCATGTAAGAGGATTAGACTAGATGACCTCTAAGGCTGTATTCCCAATGATTTAGATTTATTCTACGCACTTGTATATGTTGTCCTGTCTGCCCGGAATGCCCTTCCTCCAGCTCGCCATGCAGCAACTTGCTTAACTCCAGTGGGTATCATTCACTTTGAGAAAATGTGAATTATGTGCCCAAAAATTATGTCACTTGGACAATAGCCAAGTGGCACATCATGCTTCACTGAGAGTCAGTTGTTCCTAACATGGTCCTAGGCATGAAGTTGTTCCTAGGAATTAGCCTATGGCTTAAGAAATTTTCTCTAGGCTCCCAGAGAACTTTGCTTCTACCTCAGTGAGTCCACTTGCTTTCTTGTCACTTGTCTGTTTGCATGTTTATATTCCCCACCAGACTGTGAATACTAAACAAGAAGATGTCTATTGCTTATTTCTGCATCCCAGCACCAAAGACAATGCTCAGTTCAATGTTGACTCTCAATAAGCTCTTGTGGGATAATTTATGAAATAATTCATCAGTCAAGAGTCTAAGGCTTCAAAGGATGGAAAAGAGTACATGGAGTTTGGAGTCAGGAGAACTTTGACTAGAATTCTTGCTCTGCTACTTGCTAGTAGTATAGCTCTGGCAAACCATTTATCCTGTCTCAGGCTAAGGTTTCTTTTCTGCAACAAAAGGTTAGTAACCTTTTTTCAATAAAACAAAAAATAAAAAGTTACAAAAGACACAAGGGAACAAGGTAAGAATTATCAGAAACTATAAACAACAGAATTAGATTTCCTCCCCCTGAAAAAATCCAAATATTGGCATTATCAAGTAAAAATTACAAAATCACGAGGCATAATATGCCTAAAGAAATGGAACTAAAAATATAAGTGAAGTGTAAGATACTGTGCAAATGACCAGATTTTAAAATAAACAAATTAAAACTTTGAAAAAATATATAAAAATTGAAACTTATAAGTCAATGTGCTTAATAAAAAAAATCTACATAGTCAAAGAAAGAATTAGTGAACTGGAGAGAGAAGTTTGAAGAAATTATCCAGCAAGCAGCAAAGAGAGATAAAGAGATGGAAAAAAAAAACACGTTCAAAGATTAGAAGCATGAACTAGAGTGAGGTCTAACATACATCTAATTAGTTTCAGAAGGAGAGAAAGAATATGGTAGACATAAGGACAAAACGGCTCAAGAGAATTTTTCACAACTGATGAAAGACAAAATTACACCACCTTTAGACGACATATTTGTAGAGTCATGCACCGCTTAATGACAGGGATATGCTCTGAGAACTGTGTCATTAGGCAATCTTGTTGTGTGAACGTCATAGAGTGCCCTTCCACAAACCTACATGTCATAGCCTACCACACACCTCGGCCATAGGGAACAGCTTGCTGCTCCTAGGCTACAAGCCTATGCACTATGTCACTGTACAGAGCAACACCATGTGAAATCAAGCGTAAGGGAGAATGATGCCATCGAGAGCTGTGCTAAACACAAGCTGTGCAAGGCTCTCGCTGATGTACCATGCATACTGTTGTACAGAAATTTTTTATAAGTAGAAACAGTACATTCTAAAAGAACAATAAAAAGTGTAGTAAATATATAAACCTGTAATAGACATTTATTATCATTATCAAGTACTAGTGCTGTACTTAGTTGTTTGTGCTAGACTTTTAAACAACAGTAGGGTTGTTTACAGCAGCGGTATCACAGACATGTGAGTAGTATATTCTGCTGTAACATTTTAATGTCTATGATATCACTAAATGATAGGAGTTATTCAGCTTCATTATAACCTTATGGCACCACCATTACATATGAAGTCTGTGGTTGACCAAAATGTTGTTATGTGGCACGTGACTATATCTTTATGGTTTTGGAATAGGGAATGATTTTTTAAGCAAGCAAGAAAGTATATGTCATGAATTTACCTTCTTTTAATTGAGTACTTCTGTTTATCTAAAGTCATTATAGAGCCAAGATTATAGGAAGGTTGACTTATATAAGATTAATATATAGTCAATTGCTTTCCTTTATTCTAGCTATGAACAATTGAAATTTGAAATTAAAAGACACCATTTACATTAGCATCCCCAAGAAATCTAAGCAATCTTGACCTTGGTGAAGAAAACCACAATCCTGAGAGAAAAAATTGATGAGTTGAATTTCATTAAACTTAAAACTTCTCTGAAAAAGACACTGTTAAGAGAATAAAAACACAAGCCACAGACTGGGAGAATCTTGCAAAACACATATTGATAAAGGAATTGCACACAAAGAATTCTTAAAATTCACCAAATGAAAAAAGAATCCAACCTAACAAAATACATACAAGAGCCATGTGAAAAAAACTATAAAGTTGTGATGAATGAAATCAAGACTAAATTAATGGACAGATATTCAATGCTGATGGATAGGAAAACTCAATATTGTGAAGATGTCTGCTCTTTCCATCTTGATGTGTAGATTCAATTCAATCTCAATCAAATTCCCAGCAAGATAATTTGTAGATATTGCCAAATTGATTCTAAAGTTTACATGGAGAGACAGAGTCCCAGAACAGCTGACACAATATTAAAGGAGAACAAAGTTGGAGACCAGACAGTACCTTGCTTTAAGACTTACCACAAAGGGTGGGGGGCAGGGGAGAGCAATGGGGGGAAATTGGGACAGCTGTAATAGGACAACAATAAAAAAGAAGAAAGATAAAAAAAGACCATAAAGTAATCAAGAGAGTGTGGTATTGGTGAAAGAATAAATGGATTAATAAAACAGAATAGAATCCACAAACAGACCCAAGTAAATATAGTTACCTGTTTGACAAAGGAGCAAAGGCAATACATTGAACCAAAGATAATATCTTCAACAAATGGTGCCAGAACAACTAGACATCCATACGCAAACAATGAATCTAGACACAGATCTTACACTACAGAAAAACTCAAAATGGATCACAGATCTACAAGTAAAATGCAGAATTGTAAAATCCTACAAGATATTATAGGAGAAAGCCCAGATGGCCTTGAGTATGGTGATGACATTTGAATACAACACCAAAGTATGGTCCATGAAAGAAATGTTGATAAACTGGACTTCAATGAAATGCAAATTTTCTTCTCTGTGAAAGACAATTTCAAGAGAATAAGACAAGTCACAGATTGGGAGGAAATACTTGCAAAATACAAATCGGATAAAACACTGTTATCCAAAATATACAAAAAACTCTCAAAAATCATCAATAAAAAATCAAACAACCTGATTAAAAAATAGGCCAAAGACCCCAAAAGACACCTCCCCAAAGAAGATATACAGATGCAAAAAGTATATGAAAATATGCTCTACATCGTATGTCATCAAGGAAATGAAAATTAAAACAACAATGGGATACCACTACACACCCATTAGAATGACCACAATCTGGAACACTGATGACAACAACAAATGCTGGTCAGGACGTGGAGCAACAAGAACTCTCACTCACTGTCAGTGGGAATGCAAAATGGTACAGCCACTTTGGGAGATAGTTCGACAGTTTCGTAAAAAACGAAACATACTTTTACCATACAACCCAGCAATCAGGACCCTTGGTATGTATTCAAAGAGTTGATAACTCATGCCCACAAAAATTTTCATATGAATATTTATAGCATTTTTATTCATAATTGTCAGACTTGGAAGCAACCAAGGATGGTAAATGGATGTATAAACTGGCACATCCAGATAATGGAATATTATTCAACACTATGAAGAAATGAGCTATCAAGCCATGAAAACACATGGAGGAAGCTTAAATGAATATTACTAAATGAAAGTAGTCAGTCTGAAAAAGCTACATACTGTATGATTCCAACTCTATGATATTCTAGAAAACCTACAGAGATGGTAAAAAGAATGGGGATTCAGGGAGAGGGGGAAGAGGCATGACTAGGTGAAGCAAAGGGCATTTTTAGGTCAGTAAAGCTACTCTGTATGATACTGTAATGGTGAATATACTATGCACTTGTCAAAACCAAAGAACTGTTCAACATAAAGCGTGAACACTAATATAAACTATGGACCTTAGTTGCTGATAATGTATCACTATTGGTTTACCAATAATAACTTCAAGCTAAAATACAAGATGCTACTAACAGGAAAAACTGCACAGGGTGAAGGGTTACAAGTAGAAAGTATTTGCTATACCTATGACTTGCAAAGGATTAGTAAATTCTTTGAATAGTTTGACTTATTTATAAAGAAATATATGAATATCTTTATATTAGTTTACATATTATTTGTTTCTGTATTATTTTTATTTGTTTCATATATGTTTTATATGTTCTTTGCAGAATTATGTTATAGAATAATTCTTTGTAGAATATATTTTATATATTCTACAATCACTAAGAAAAAGACAACACAACAAAAAATTATCTAAAGAAAAGAAGGCATAATCAGGCACTTCACAGAAGAGGAAACAAATGGCCAACAAACTCATGAAAAGAGCTTCAGTCTCATTAAGTCATTTAAAATGCAAATTAAAATACATTAAGATAGTGTTACCCATCTACTAAACTGGTAAAATAAAAAGAGCCACACTATATCAAGTAATAAAAAAGGTGTGGAACAACTGGAACTCATACATGCCACTAGTGGTCAAGTACACTAAGACCAATGTTTCAGAAAACCGTCTGACGTTATCTGGTAAAGTTAAGCACTGATATACCCGGGTGCTCACCAATTGCCCTCCTAAGTGTATAGTCTAGAAACCCCTGTGTACATGCATTAGGAGACACCCACAACATTCACAGCAGCACCACTTGTAATAGCAAAAACACAAGAAATAAGCCACATGCCCATCAACTGTTAAACTGATAAGAAGTCTGGTACACTCATATAATTGAAGATGGCAGTGAAATTGATTTGCAAAGAGGTCCCCAAGAACAGAGGTGATAGTCATAGTATCTAAAGGGTACAGGCACTGATCAGTCAGAAGGGAGGCCTAGCCAAACCAAGGGAAAGCTGTGCCCTGTATGCTAGTTTAGTACTAAGCATGAAAAGTGAATTAGAGAAGAAAACTGAACAAAACAATTCCACGTATAAAAAAAAAATAAAAACATGCAAAACTAGCCCTGGCTGGTGTGGCTCAGTGGATTGAGCACTGGCCTGTGAACCAAAGGGGCGCTGGTTCCCAGTCAGAGCACATGCCTGGGTTTCAGGCCATGTCCCTAGTTAGGGGCATGCAAGAGGCAGCCATGTGTTGATGTTTCTCTTCTTTTCCTCCTCTCTCCCTTCACTTCTGTCTAAAAATAAATAAATAAAATCTTGCAAAAACATGCAAAATTAAACAATATATAGTTTAGGAGATTTAGAAACATATAAAGAAAAGCAATGGAATAATGGATGTAAAGATGGGACTTCCAGTCAAGATGGTAGCATAGGTAGACGTGGCTCACCTCTTCAAACAACCACATCAGAATTAGATGTATAGCTCAAGACAGCCAGTATCTCAGAAGGGTCAGTGAACAGGGTGAGAGAAGACGAGACAGATGCCTGGAGTACTTCTTTCTTAAACTCTGTGTTGTATACACACAAGGATGTTATTATTCTTTGTGCCTTACACCTACACCTAATATTCTTTTATATGTACTCAACATTTAATAATGAAAAACAATTTTTAAAAAGCATTAATGAATTACAAAATAAAATCAGAATCCTTGTAATAGCAAAAACAGCTTTTTAGCTTTTAATAGCAATTTCAGCTTTTATTAGCAGAATGAGGTAACTTGCTCACTCTTTTAGGGTCTCATTGTCCTCCTCGGTAAAATGGGGGTGATGACCACCTTAATAATGTTGAAAGAAGGAAATGTAAAAAGCTGAACACATATGGGGGTAGGGATCGTATTTCTAACACCTCCTCATCCCCACTTCTAATGTCAAACAGGTAGGCTGTATTTGTCATGGCCTGAGGAGGCTTTCAAAGTAAGCTATCTATTCTCTCTGACTAGTTCTGGGACTCAGAGGTGCTCCCCACTGCCAGCCTCCTCCACACCGTAGTCACAGTGATTGCAAGTAAACTCAAGTCTTTGTTCTCCTCTCTCTCCAAATTGAGAGCACGAAGGGGAATGCAGAACAAACCAACCAGTACTTACTATGTAGATTTTAGAGGGAAGAGTGGGGCCCTAGGAGAGAATGGGGAAAAGTGTGTAAGTGGTCTCCCTCAGAACCCCAAATGCACCCCCAAAATAGATATCATATTGCATTATACAGAGTGGGGCAAAAGTAGATTTATAATTGTAACTATGCAAAGAGTTTATTCTTGTATTATTCATTGTTGTATTATTTTCGATACGAACAACTAACTATAAACCTCCTTTGCTCTACCCTGTATGCCCATTTTTCATTGAGCCACCAATTCTAGATTGACTGCTTGTGGTTAGAGTTTAAATGTTTTAATTCTTAGTTCTGTGACCCTTATATGTTCTTCTAGTCTGAGCCTTCCACTTGCATTTAAAAGGTGAATTCATTATTTTAACTAATAGTGTGCCACAGTAAAAACCTTAAACAAAACTGGCAATTGGATTCTGTTTTTTGTTCTCTCTTCAGTTATAACTGTGAATTCGGTTCCTTTGCAATACCAAATGGACAGATTGCTTGTTTGTTTGTTTTTCCAATTGATTAATGGTGAGATACAGAAATGAGAATGAATGAATGGCTCTCAGATAACCTCTTCTCCTGTGCGAGACTCATTAATAAGCCTGTCATCTATAGGAACCCCCTTTCCATCAAAGGGAGAGAAGCTGCAAAGGTAAAAGCAGCTACTATATTCTGAGCTTTCAACATCTGCCAGGCAGCAAGCCCATGTTCTCTTATTTCATTTAATCAGATGATGTAGGGATCACTATTCCAGTTTCACAGCCAGCAAATAGAAAGACTTAACAACCTAACCAGGGTCTCATAGTGGATGTTTAAGTAGACGTCTGACCCCATGTGATAGAAACTTTTAAAAAATAAGCCCGTGACCCCCTAGAAATTCTGATTTCGCTGGTCTTTAAAACTTCCCCCAGGTGATTGTAAATATATCATATATAGCCAAGGCTTCGGAACCACTGGTTAAGTTAAATCTCAACTCTTGACCACTGAGGAAAATGAGGGCTGGTCATTGTTATTCTCAGTACACAAATGCACCACCTGGTCTTTCTGCAAAGAATCCCAATTTTAAACTGCCTGAGAGGTTTCGTTTTGGGTTTTGTGAGGGTTTTGGGTTCTGTTTTGTTCTTCACTGTACTCTCAGCACCCAGGACATTGCCTGAAACGAGTGGGCACTCAATATCTGTGCTGTTATGGAGCTTTCATGTGAGAGCAACTATCTGTAAAAATATACTGTGAACTATATGTGTAATGAAAATTTTTCTAGTAGCTCCATTAATAAAGTAAGAAGAAACAAATATCTAATCTTAAAAATTAAGCTTTTTCTCATAGAATAGGAAAAAAATAAAGAAGAAACAGGGAAAATTAATTTTACTATTATATTGTATTTAATGCACTATATTCAGAACAGTGTAGTAACATGTAATCAATATACAATGATTTTGTAAAATATTGAGGCATTCACATACTATAAAATTCACCAAGTTACAAACAATTATCAATAAAATATTTTACATCCATTTTTTTCACACCAATCTTTGAATGTGGCGTTTTTTTAATTATTATTTTTTATTTCTTGATTTTAGAGCAGAGGAAGGGAGAGAGAAGACATCGGTCTGCTGTCCCGCTCATCCGTGCATCCACCGCTCAGCTCCCGCGTGTGCTCCAACCGGGGAGCGAACCTACGACCTTGGTGCAATGTCCGGACACTCTAACCAACTGAGCTACTCAGCCAGGGCAAGATGTGGTGTGTATTTTTCACTTATAGCACACTTCACACCTCCATTTGGACTAGCTTCATGTCAGGGGCTTCATGTGGCCAGCAGCTGCAATATTGAATGAACGGTGCAGTTCTTGAGGGTGAGGATGATAAACACGTAAACAAACAAATAATATAATTAGAAAGCGTGGCGAGGGAAGGCCTGTTTAAGGAGATGGTATTCAGCAATTGAATGATTTAAAGAATAGAAGAGAAATAACAGGGGTACCTAAACTCCCAGTGCTGAAAATAGAAGTTTTATTTTTTTCATTTTTTTAGAGAATGTATCTTAAGCACACTTTCAGGTATACTGTGTAGCACTTACTCATTGATTGCCAGAGAAATCATAAAGTAGCATCCTATATTTACAGAGCTTTCTTCCCCGGGCCTCTCCCACATTCTTCTATTGGGATGGCTGAACCCAAGACCCTGAAGTTCTGCTAGTTCCTCCAGTCCCAGAAAATGGCCGGCTGTGAGGCAACAGTTTTCTTTGAATAGAGTTGCAGAAGAGCCAAAAATCCTCCAGCTTACTAGCTGAGATAACTGAGCTTCAGAAGAGGGTACGTTCCCTAAACTACAACATGAGAGCATTTTCTTGAAGGACAGAGAGGCCCTGTGTAATTGAGGGCCTCTGTGTGAGTCTTGTGGTCCTTGACAGCTAGGCAAGGATGGGGACTCTCCAAACACAGCAGACACAAACGACTTTGGTAGATGGATCTTTAATATTTTACAATATTTTAGACAAGTGGATGGGAGTAGTTTTAAAAGAATACTATACTACTGTATGCTATACATACTATTATATTAATATACTTGTGTTACTTCACATATTAGTAATCATATTATTATTTAATACTATATTAAAACCTGTTGTCTTAAAGCCAGATGAAATCAATTAATAAAAATCACATTTTAAAAATTCCAGACTTCCGGCCAAGATGGAGGCATAGGTAGACACACTGTGCCTCCTCACACAACCGAGACAGGGACAACCACAATTTAGAAACAGAGTAACAACCAGAACTGACAGAAAACTGAACTGTATGAAAGTCAGACAATCAAGAAGTTAAAATAGACACATTCATCCAGACCAGCAGGAGAGGCGGAATTGGGCAGCCAGGTGCCGGACTCGGCACAGAGAGCAGAAAGCGTTGGGACCAGGCACGTAAGGCATCTGGGGAGCGCAAGACTGCAGCAGGCAGACCCTGAGTGCGCAAGCAGCAGCTGGCAGACCCCGGCTGAGGGGTGGCAACTGGCAGACCCAGTGAGGTGGTGATTGTACCCTGCCCTGGTGAACAAGTAAGGCTCCGCCCCTCATACAAAACAGGCGTGACCAGACCAAAGGGGGAAAAAAAAAAGATGGTTCAAACAGAAGAACCAATGAAAACCTTGCAACCAGTACTTTTAAGCGACTGAGAGATAGTCAACATATCAGGTGCACACTTCAAAGCACTGGTGATCAGGATGCTCACAGAATTGGTTGAATTTGGTCATAAATTAGATGAAAAAATGAAGGCTACAATAAGTGAAATGAAGAAAAATGCACAGGGAACCAATAGCGATGGAATGAAAACTGGGACGCAAATCAATGGAGTGGACCAGAAGGAAGAAAACAACATACGATCAGGAAAGAATGAAGAAACAAGAATTCAAAAAAAATGAGGAGAGGCTTAGGAACCTCCAGAACATCTTTAAACTTTCCAACACCCAAATTATAGGTGTACCAGAAGGAGAAGAGGAAGAGCAACAAGTAGAAAACTAATTTGAACAAATAATAAAGGAGAACTTCCCCATTCTGGCAGAGGAAATAGACTTCCAGGAAGTCCAGGAAGCTCAGAGTCCCAAAGAAGTGGGACCCAAGAAGGAACACACCAAGGAACATCATAATTATATTAGCCAAGGTAAAAATGAAGGAGAGAATCCTAGAAGCAGCAAGAGATAAGGAGACAGTAACCTACAAAGGAGTTCCCATCAGACTGTCAGCTGATTTCTCAAAAGAGACCCTGCAGGCAAGAAGGGGCTGAAAAGAAGTATTCCAAGTCATGAAAGGCAAGGACCTACATACAAGATTGCTCTATCCAGCAAAGCTTTCATTTAGAATGGAAGGGCAGATAAAATGCTTCTCAGATAAGGTCAAGCTAAAGGAGTTCATCATCACAAAGCCCTTATTTTATGAAATGTTAAAGGGACTTATCTAAGAAAAAGAAGATAAAAACATGTATAGTAAAATGACATCAAACTCACAATTATTAACAACCACACCTAAAACAAAAACAAAAAGAAACCAAGCAAACAACTAGAACAGGAACAGAACCACAGAAATGGAGATCACATGGAGGGTTATCAACAGGGGAGTGGGAGGAAGAGAGAGGGGAAAAGGTACAGAGAATAAGTAGCATAGATGGTAGGTAGAAAATAGACAGGGGGAGGGCAAGAATAGTATGGGAAATGTAGAAGCTAAAGAACTTGTAACACATGGACATGAACTAAAGGGGGCGATGTGGGTGGGAGGGGTTGTTCAGGGTGAAGGGGAATAAAGGGGGGTGGGTAATGGGACAGCTGTAATAGCATGATCAATAAAATATATATTTTTAAAAATTTCTCTTAGCTGAGCTACTACCAAGAATCATATAGAACATAGATGGCAAACACAAGACCAGTGGGCCAAGTCCTGCCCTCCACCCTGTTTTATCCAGCCTGGTACCTTGTTTCTACCCAGTGGCAGTGTTGAGCCGCTTGCCCCTAGTTAAGGAATAGTTATAGTTATACAGTCCATTTGGCCCTTTGAAGGCAACCTCGAGGCTGATGTGGTCCCTGGTGAAAATGAGTTTGACACCCCTCATATAGAAAATACTTAAATATTTAATTATTATTACAAATATACTTGTAACATATTGAATAACATGAAATCAATTATTGTTGTTATTTAAATACCTAAAATAATATTTTCAACACCTATTTGGGACAGTTGACATGCCAAGATCCATAGATCTCCCATCATTAGTGATTTTTAGGTTAAGGAATTAAAATTCACTCTTTTCATCCTCCAGGTAATATAACTACCCACTGAAACTCAAGATTTTATATTCTGGGGACAGTTATTGCTTTGTTTGCCTCTCCTCACTTAAAAGCCTGTTCACTTCATTGGATGAGAAGCCCACTGGAGAAAACAAACAGGTGGTGAAAAAGCATTTACTTAGGGCTGATTCAGACATCGGCCCGCAGTGTCCACGTCATTATGGATGAAATAAGACATTCACACAGACTACTGAGACCGGTAGAGGAAAAGGGACAGCATGGCTTTTATCTCAAGGGGAGCAAAAGCCTTGGCTCTTGCTGTGATGGGCCTTTATTGGGTTTCTTAGCACATTACATGATGGTCCTCATTTCCTATGCACAGGTTCACTTTAGGTGGTTACCTTTTACAGAAAACAAAGGAGCCAATGCTGTTAATTACATCACAGAAGAGGGGTATTTGCAAATGAAAAGGGAAAAGTAGTTGAACCAGTTACACTCATCCTTGGAAGGTTTAGCATGGAGTTTAGGAAGTTACTTTGCAGTAAATGTCCTCAATTCAGGGTGAGGGAGTTTTTTAGCAAGACCACGACTCAAAGCGGCCTGGGTACCTTGTAGGCCTGATTCCCCATGGGAGAACCTATCCGTGGACGTGGGTCCTGTGCATCTCTGAGTGGGAGCTGGGCCCATGCCACGCAGAATGGTCTCCTACATAGGGCCCATCAGAATGATTACCAATGTAGAGACAATGGTTATCAGTTTAAATAGTATTTTAAATGATATTGTCAATTTGCCAGCAGTTATTATAAATACAACATAAATGAATTTATCTTCAGTGTGATTTTAAATGTGATTTTTGACAATTCATCTCACTGTAACTGCAACAGAATTTGCTTTTCTTAATATCAATTATATTAAGGAATTGTACATGACAACATTTAACAGAACTGACGTTACTCAGCAAAGACGCATGGAACAGAGTGGTTAAGATTATGGGTTTGCCTGTACACTGTCAGTGGGAATGTAAGTGGTGCAGCCACTATGGAAAACAGTATGAAGGCTCCTCAAAACATTAGGAATAGAACTACCGTATGATCTAGTAAGACCTCCTCTGAATATTTACCTGAAAGTATGAAAACACTTATTTGAAAAAATACATATACCCCGATGTTCATTGCAGCATTATTTACAATTGCCAAGACATGGAAAACATCGTAAGTGTCCATGGACTGATGATTGGCTAACGATGTGGTACATATATACAGTAGAATACTACTCAGCCATAAAAAAATGAGATATTGGCATTTGCAACAATATGAATAAATCCTGAGATCAATATGCTAAGGGAAATAAGACAGTAGAGGACAAAAACCATATGATATCACTCATATGTGGAATACAAAGCAAAAAGTAACATATGAGCTAAGAGAACAAACAACAATAAACTCATAGATACAACAAAGTAGGGGCTACCAGAGGAAGAAAGGGGTAAAGGGGAGCAAAGTGGAAAAGGGGGTCAAACATATAACAACAGAAGGAAAACAGACTTCAGATGGTGAGCATGCTATAGAGTACACAGATGTCAAATTATAATCTTATACACCGGAAAATTATATAATGTTATTAACCAATGTCACTCCAATAAATTCAATAGAAACCAATGAAATATAACTAAAGAAAAAAGATGAGGTGTTTGAATGCTCTCCTCCATTCACTGGTCTATGGCCACGACTAGTTAACTTCAGCTGAAGCTCAGTTTCCCCGTCTGTAAAATGCTGGGACACAGCTGCCACTGGGTCCTGGGTCCGCAAGTCTTCGCGATGATACCATTCTCTTGTCCAAATGAAATTACAGGATCCTTACCTTCACAAAAGTGAGAGTGTTTTGATTCTCTTTTGTTTTCAATACCGGGAAGGATGTGACACTGCATTTCTTTGGCTTTTTAGCATCCATTCTAGTCCTGCAGGAGGGAGAGTACAAAATAAATTGGCAGTAGGAGCAAAATATAAGTAATGGCCTCCACACCCAGGGATGTAAAGAGCACAGGGCAGGCCTGGAGGGAAAAGGGGGCAGGCCTAAAAGCAGTGGCCGCATCTCTGCTGTTCCTCTTATTTTCCTTCTGGGGCATCTTGGCATCAGTCCTCAGGTGCTCAGGGAGGAGGGGCAGGAGCCAAGGAAAGAAGATGACCTAATGAGGTGGTAAACAATTTAGGACACCAAGCAAAAAGGTCCACTTCCCCTAGTTAACCACAATGTAAACCATTCTCTTGCCACAAATACTTTTGCCCTAAAATACAGATATATTTACTGGTTACTTAGTAGCTTAATAACTATAGAAAGAGAAAAGGGAAACAATTGGTAGAAACGCTGTCCTTGGATCTCATTTGGCCATATTGCACCTTCTTCATTCAGAGCACAGCTCTGTAAATAAATAACTCACTGCAAGGTGAAAAAATTTACTCGCCTAAGTGTATGGAATCTAGTTTAAATGATGGTTTACATAAGAGGAAGGTAGAGTCTTAGAGGGCTCTCACACTACTGGTGTACTCCTGCTACATTAGCAGGCCACTGCTGAATTCCGCTCTCGTGGAAGCCCATTTGCAGCCCCAGACACTAGACAGAACCAAGGGAATTATGAACAGAGGAACAGAACAGGAATCAATGTAAATGCTTTCACAGCTTCTGCAAATCACTCCATTGGGAGGTTCTCGAAGACACTATAATAAACAGTGACAGCATCACAATTCTGAAGTTATTCAGAGTGCTAAAGACGAGTCACAACAACATTGCTGCATAATGATGAAAAACCAAAAATCACTTGTTGATATACAAGAAATCTAAAATGATGGCACATATGTATTATGAATACAGTCATTTTTTAAAGAATGAGGTAAATCTTTATGTATGTTCATAATATATTGAGTACAAAGAAGAAAATATGTATAATGATTCAATATTTGCTTAAGAAGAAACAAGATGTTTCCATGCCTTTATCAGGCATATTGAAGGATCTAGGAAAAAAACTGTAAAAAGTTTAGTGAAGAGTAGGGCTGGGGAGGTGAGCGGGAACATTATTTTAACACACGCACACAATGATGTGAAAAACTCTACCCAAAAGCAAACAGTAATAGCTGCTTCTCTGCAAATGATCTTTTTTTACTTCTGCCCTTCTTCCCTCCCTCCCTTCCTTCCTTCCTTCCTACAAATACTTGCTGATAAATTCCTCCGATGAAGCTGACGTGGCCTCTGCCCTTGGAAGAGCTCATTATCTAGGAGGGAGACGCATGGAGACAGGCCATCAAAGTGCACACGCCCAACACAGTAGCAGAGGTCTGGGCAGAGAGCTAACAGGGCAAACCTCAGGGGGGTGGCTAACTCTGCTGGGAGAACTGAGGACAGTTCCACATCCGAGCAGAGTGGAACTATCCTTAAAGAATAAACAGGACAGGCACGGAGTCATGGGCAGATGGATGAGACTGCACAAACCACAGAAGTATAAAAGAACATTTCCTTTTCCAGAAATTAGGAGTGCAGTCACTGGGCACTGCTGGTGGAAGGCCAGGGAAGGGGTTGGATTGTAAAGAGTCACATAGTCCATGTAGGGCACTGGGGCCTATGTGGCTATCCTAAGGGTGACAAGACCAAATCTGTATTAAAAAAAAATTTTTTTATCCTCAACCAGCACATTTTTTTCATTGTTTTTAGAAGATAGGGAAGAGAGAGAGAGAGACAGAGACAGAGACACAGAGAGAGAGAGACATTGATTCACTGCCCTCATGTAGGTGCCTCAACCAGGGATCAAACCTGCAGCCCAGGTACATGTCCTGACCAGGAACCAAACCTGCAACATTTTGTTCTACAAGACAATGCTCCAACAAACTGAGCCACAGTGGCCATGGTCCAGATTTGCATTTTAGGACCATCTCTCTGGAAACACCAGGGAGCAAGGTTTCGGGGAGCTCAGGTAGGAACCTCAGGCAAGAGATGATAAGGGCCTCCACCAGGGCAATGGCAGTCAGAACAGAGTGGAAGAATGAGCCTGGGAATAATTCTGGAGACAGAACTAGTAGAATTTTAGCTATCAATTCAGCATGGGATTTGTAATCTTCAAACACTGGGAAAGAATGGATACAATTTTTCCCGCCAAGGCTGTGTGTCAAATGCTCCCTCCATCTACTTCACAGAAAAGTAGGAGAAAATGAATGCCCATGTGCATCTTTCCAAGCAAGTGGAGCTTCTTCTGTTCAGTTTTGTTTGCTCTATAGGTGAAGAGAACCTGAAACCAGAAGAAAATGCTGAGGAATCTTGGAGCCTAGTCTCAGCGCTGCCCCCGATAGATTTTGAGCCAAGTCGCTTATCTTCTCCATACTCAGTGTCCCCATCTATAAACTGATGAGGCTGGACCGGAACACCTCTAATTTCCCATCCAGTTCAAAGCGTCTTTGATTCTAACTCTATTACATACCATCAGACTGGGGAAAAAAAAGTTCTGTTGTGATTTATTCCTTGAGTTCCCTCCTTTGGATACTTCTGTGGTTATCAAAGAATTTTGTGCCTTTCTTAATGAATTGAATCTGGCTTCCACTTAAATTCCGCTCAGCAGTAGAATGAATATGGCTTTGGGAACTAAACTAAAAAATGTAAAAACTCCTCCTATTATTATGAAGGTCAGAGTTTCCCTACTAATCTGTACTGGTCTATACCAATCTCCTTCCTCTGGATTTCAACACTTTTGTCTGTGGGAACCATTTTGCCACTTTTTCAACAGCCTTAGTGTTAATTATCTTAGGTGTATATATTTTCATCTCATCTTGTGAGTCTCTTGGGAACAGGGATAATGAGCTTGTATTTTATTTTTATTATTTATCAAAGATTGAAGATGACTTATTTATTGAAAGCTCTTAGTACAAATTTGCTGAAATCTAAGATAGTTTAGATCAATTCATCAAAAAATTTCAGACCACCAGATACATGCCAGATACTGTGCTAAGCATGGGGAATTCAAAGAGAAATATAACAGAATGCTTGCTTTCAGTTCAAAGCCTGGTGGGCAAAGCACACCCATGAACAGTGGTGCCATTGTCACTGTGTGTGCCGTATTTCATACACAAGTTATCTAAGTATACCAAATGCCTGTGCCCAGAAAAGAAGTATCTTTTTTGAGATCTACCTGCTATGATTTCAGTATTTCTATGGCGGTGTCAGTAGCTTGAGCTTTATGCTCAGGGGCTACATTTGGGGCAGATATTGTGGCCAGCTAAAAGGAGCAGGGATTCCCCTTGCATTTCTGTGAACAGATTATATATTTAATGTATTTAAGTTACTTTTACTCGTGCCAAAGAGAACTCTTTAACCCTCTGTAATTATCCTGAAAACTCCATGGTCCACGGGCCCACAGACTTGCGAGCAGTAAGAGGTTTCAGAGGCCCTCTCGCCCATTTTCCCACCCCGGGCAGGAATCCTCTTTAGATGGGAGGGCCCAGGGTGAGCAGCCAGTCTCTCCCTGAATATTTCTGTGGCAGACGAACACTGTTTTTCCAGGCACCACAGTCCACACCCAGCTGTTAATTTACATATGGCTGGTGTTCTGTAAACGTTGATTGGAAGAAATGGCGTTGAGCAACCTGTCCTCTAGTTGTTATCCTCTGCAGAGCAACAAAGAAAACATCTGCTCGCTCTTCTACTCAACAGTTTTTGAATATTCAAAATTGGCTTTTTGCCTCCTCATGCACCTACTCGCCTCTAGGTTTTACTTCGAACCCCTCCTCATACGATCGAGTGTCCAAGCATGACAGAGAGAGCCTGTAGTGTGATCGTCCCTCTCTGTTTTCTAATTTTTTAGCGCCTCTCTTAAAGTGGCCCGTTTTCTAGTTTAGATTATGTTGTAATCAATGCTAAGTCAGGCAGTGAGGTCTTTACATCTCTCATCTGGTCACTGTATGCCCATTAATGGGACCTGGACCAGTATTTGCTCCCTTGAGCGGTCACAACGCGATCATGTTCGGTTGGTTGGAAATCCCTGGCTCCCAGTACTGGGGCCTCCCAAGTCTGAGAAGCACGCATTCTAGCCAAGTTGCTGACAACATGGAGCTGAGAGGAAAATGGCAGGGAAGAGTGGCTGGTGCCTTGAGATACCCCGCAGGTTGTCATTACTTTTGATGAGGACTAAAACCAGGAAGGGAAATAACAGGTCCAATCAGGCACAGTCTCTCCAGACTTCCTTAGAACTAGATCTTATGTTTCTACATGTAGGTGGTAAAATCCCTCAAGTGAGATTAGTCAGAAGGGACACTTCTGAACTTGTCATTTAAATGACCTCACACTTTTGCCAATTCTCCATTTAAGTCTGAACAGTGAAGCATGAATTAAGATTGTTGACAGTCCGTCTTTTAAAACATGTCTGAGGGGTCACAAGTTATTTAAGTCCTTGAACTGCCTGATGGACATTTCAGACATAGCAAATACCACAAATTAACTACACTTAAAAAAAAAAACCCAATTTTGCACCATTCATCCCTTTTTTAAGGAAAATTTTTGCTAATATTGGGAACTACCCCAGAGCCGCAAGTAGCACCTGGGAGGAAGGTGTTGCTCTGGCTGAGTACACCTTAAAGTGCTCTCGTGTCAAGGACTGGGCTCTGGCTGAGCTTGGAGGTTCAGGGCTACGGGCTGGGTCGGGACAGCTCAGTATCAACCAGGCCATCTGCAGAAGGTCGGCGGCGCACTCGGGACCAAAAGGATGGGACAGGCAGTGAACGTACACAAAGGAGGTAAGAGGGCTTTGTGCCCAAAGCTGTCGGAGTCAGGACTGTTAGCAGTTTCAGAATAGGTCTTAGGAGTTCCCTAACATCCACCTCTCCCACCCGCACTCAGAGATGCAACGTTCCATTAATAGAACCTCTCCCACCCGCACTCAGAGATGCAACGTTCCATTAATAGAAAGGTTATCAAGGTGCGGTTGTGGTATGCAGCTGCTCAGAACAACATCTAATATTGTATTTGCCTTCTTGACGCACTCTCACCCTCCCCTCTCTCTCCTCCGACCCGCACGTCCTGTTCTACTTTTTTGCATTCAGTACGCCCTTCATTCTTCCTGCTTACGCCACCTCCTTCCCCCATTGCCTCAAACTGGGACCGCTGGGACCTACCTGGCTGGCCCCCGCGTGATCACGAGCCCCCGCGGCCTCTCACCCTTATTTTGCTCGGTGGGGGTCGGAGATGGGAAGAGCTGCTGGAGGCCAGTGCAGACCCGAAACCCCGAGTGTAGCTGGGAAGCCACACCCTCCTGTCGTCGCTATAGAAATTGCGTCCGCCCTTTTTATGACTCTGGAGCTGAACTTAAGGCTCTGGTCCAGTCCCCAACCACCTTTCACAGCAACCTGAAAAACACATCTCTCTTCGTCTGCTCCCATTCTCTTGCTCCAGTTCTTTCAAGTTTGGGACAAGAATGGAAGGTTTTCCCGAGGAAAGAGGTTAGAGTTGTCAGAACAGATCAGACTCGTGAAATTAGCCACATCCTCTTCCTTTTCAGTGTGAGGTTACCAGAAACTCAGAGCTAAAATCTGGATATAGAGTGCCCATCAGATGGGCACTTTCTGAGCACGTGCTCTGACCAGATTTAAGAGGGGAACTAAGGAAAGTTAGTTGAATGCCAGTGGTGTGGCCTGAAGGAATAGTTTTGTCCATCGAAGAAACAGACATTCAATTAAAGCTTTTTAAAAGAGATTTTATTTATTTTGAGAGAGAGGGGAAGGGAAGGAGGAGGAGGAGTGAAACATCAGTGCATGGTTGCCTCTCCTGCATCCCCTACTGGGCACCTGGCCCGGAACCTGGGCATGTGCCCTGACTGGGAATCAAACCAGCGACTCTTTGGTTAGCAGGCTGGTACTCAGTGCACTGAGCCACACCAATGAGGGCAAAATAAAGCTTTTTGAAAAGCTGAGTTGAATTTGAGGTTTCAAGGACAAGTAGGAATTAGCATGTAAAGAAGGCAAGTAAGAGCCAGTTTGAAGGCTCAGGGGAGCGGCAGGACCACACAGTACCACGGGCGTCAGTAGGGGTCAGACTGATTCAAAACATTTTGTGAGCTAAACAGGCTAAGATGTACGTGTGTGGATTTTATTTTATTTATTTTTAGAGAGAGGGGAAGGGAAGGAGAAAGAGGGAGAGAAACATCAATGTATGGTTGCCTCTCGGGCATCCCCTACTGGAGACCTGGCCTGGGACCGAGGCATGCACCCTGACTGGGAATCAAACCAGCAACCCTTTGAGTTTGCAGGCTGACGTTCAGTCCACTGAGCCACGCCAGGTAGGGCCTGGATTTTAAGCAGAATGGTGTTCATGTTGACTTGATTTTAGAAAACTGTCTCTGGCAATAATGGCATGGAGGGTAGGCCAGAGTAGGTTAAGAATCAAGGCAAGGATGCACAGGCTAGGGACAGCAAGTGGAAGGAGAGAACAGTTTTGAGCAGCTGAGGAAATGAAATAGAGCTTGGTGATTGAAGGTGAAGGGTGACAATATCTTAGGCACCCGAGTTTGTGGTGGTGTCATTTACTAACAGAAAATGCAGGAGGGAAGACTTTGGGCAGGGGCAGGTTATTTAGTGGTGGCTTAATAAACTACCAACGGGCCAGGAAACAGGTCTTGTGCATAGCAAGATATAGACTAAAGATTCTGGCTTGACACTCACTGTCACACAGGTGATCACTGGAGCTTAAAATCACCTAAGATTTTTTAATTCCTTTTTTTCAAAAGAGGCAGAAGAAAAAGAATAAAGTCACAGAATATGACACTGTGGTGGGAGGAACGGGTGTAGGTGACACAAAAGATTAGAAGCTGCAAAACAATGAAGAGTAAGCAGGGAGGTGGGGAGAAAATTATGGAAGAATATTATTACGTGAGCCCAGGAAATAAAATGTATTATGCAGAATATGATGAATAGGGTCTGTTAGATGAGAAAAACGTGCACTGGATCTGTCAACAGAAAGCTTGTAAATGCTTTCTACAAGGCCAGTTTAACACAATTTTTGGTTATTTTCAATAGAAACTATGAATAACATGGACAAAACAGGTTCAAAAGCTGGTACCAGATGATTAATCAATGAATTCAGTACCTAATACAGGGTGGGCTTTTAATATGTGTTTACTGTTGAACTGTGTCATATAGGGCATCTCAATACTGTATAACTGGAAAACGTTTTTAAAAAGGAGGGAGGGAGTAGGTGAGGTGATATATGACAGTATAAAATTTTATACTAGATAATAAAAAATGAACAAGAGCAATAAGCAAATGCTCACTTTAATCATAATTCTAAATTACTTATTTTCATATTAACATAGATGTTTCCATAATCCAAGAACTGAGATACATATTATACATTTTTTAATGGTTAATGTGACTTGAAGAATTTTTATTAAAAAGTGATCAGGAGTTGGTTGAAATTCTCACCATAAATATAAAATATCACTAGTTTTATTCACAACAAATTCATATCTAAGTGTCCTGAAATGCTACATTATCTAGTATCACAATAGGGAGGACTAGGCAGGTACTTGACATGCACCCTCTAATGCAATGACTTAACAAAAAGTGATTACTTGAACAGCCCCCATCCCTTATATTACAACAAAATGCTCTTGTTTTTTGCTAAGCATTCATTTCATCATGAAATGCAGACAGAGACAGATGGATACAATGGCAAAAAGGAAAAGAGTTTATCAAAACTTTTTCATGTTTATTAAAGGTTTTGACAATGAGGGCTTCATAAAATGTCATGAATTCTATTTCCTATACAATAACCATCTATATCTAAGTAGGAGACATGTGCCATATTTTAGCAACTGTTTTAATGTGTAAAATCATTCTCAATCCTTACTTTAAAACATTTGTGTAAAATAATAAACATCTTGGCAAAAAACTGACAATACAGTTTAAGTAACATATTTCAGAAATGTCTCCTACAAAAGACGGGGATGTTTTCTTTTACCAGATCAACTCTGAACAAAGTTAAGGTGCCATAAACTAGTCAAAGCTAGAAAGAAACCTCATGTTGCTAGAAAAAAACAGCATGTAATGTGGACTTCTTCCATTTCAAAGACATAACCACTTAATGACAATGACTTACTACACATAAGTATATAGAATATGTTCTTCAGAAGGAAATGACATTACAAGATAATTCTTATAAACGAACTTGCTCTTATTGAAGTCTTGAATAGCTTTTCAGAGAACATAATCACAAAATGGGTAAAGACAATTTATGTTAAACGATTCCTTTATAATACAATACCCTCTTCAAATATAAATACAAATCCAATACAAACACACTTGTCAAACTGTGATTCTCTTAACCAAACATTTCTTTACCACCACACTCAGCTACTAGTGGCATTTGGGTGTAGAGGTTTCACTCGTGCTAATCTGGACAAGCCAAGGCGGAGACTCTGATTTGGAGACTTAACAGACACCCCCACCAGTGGACTGCTGCTGGTGTAGCTACTTCCGGATACCGCTGAAAGAAAACATATCACCAATGCTGATGATGTTAGAAATCTCTAAACAAAAATGAATTTATAAAATAAATGAAGCAATAAATGCAGTTAAGCATTATTCTGCTATACAGCTTCTATCAAGTTATAAACAAGATCAAAGTAATGGAAAGTACTAAAGAGCAGAAAAACTATAGTATCACCTATTTTCAAACATCCCCAGAAGGCAAGGTCATGATACCAAAATTTTAAGGGTAAAGACTGAAACAGATAAACTGGGAGCAAATAACATTGGTTGCAATGGGGGAAAAATGAATGCAATCATCATTTCTAAAACAATAGAAAAATCTAATGCATTTTTTAAAATCCTGCAATTTTCACAAGTACGCCTTTGAAACAATCTATTTTTTCAAATACTGTATCATTTTAAACATGACATATACTGTTTTTATTTATTTACACTGGCTTCATTTATACTACCACTCTAACATACCAATCATTTCCACTGAGCATTAAATTTCAAAATTTACCCACACAGTGGTTCACAGTTGATCGCGACTGCACAAACTGAATGTGTGCACTTCGTTCAAGTGAAGACTTATACACACTCCCATGTCGCTAACCACCTGACTCACCAGTGCTCATTCATGCGTGTGCCAGAGTGCACGTTGTTCTGAAAAACTTCCGGGCTGTTTCATTTGTCACCACTTTTATCAGTTATACAAATCGGACCACTTAATTACTTTTCTCTTCTCTTGAATTCTTAAGTAATAAATTCCCAAAGGACAGGTTTATTTTTATGACTCCTGTCAAGCTGTCCTATAAAGGGATTATACATTTATAGTAAATAATTATATCTGCTCCCCCAAAGCCCAGGGTGTCCTGGATTATACTGCTTTATTACTTCCTATTTTGATAGATATAAAATGGTATTTTATTATTTTAACTTACATTTCCCTAATTACAAGCGAGACTGAAATTCTTTTCACATTTATTTCTAGTTGTATTTCTTAGGAGCATTAGTATATTCACGTCCTTGGCTGATTTTCCTACTGGGATCTTGGTGGTTTTCTCACATTTAAATAAAACAGTCATTAACTGCCAATCTGAGGGTAAAATGTAGTTCTCAGATACATTGTTTCGTCCACATAGTGTAAAAAAAAAAGGTCAGTTTTAAAAACTAAATTTCCCATTTAAAAAAATCTAGATTTCTAGCTTCTCTTGAAGTAAAAACCAGATCTGGAAACAACAGGCCAATGATCCTGCACGTAAATGATTAGCTGGAGCCCAGCAACAGCTGCTTCCCTCCAAAGGGCATGAGATCCCTACCGACTCAAGTCTGTGACCCGGGCCAACTCCCCCCCATTACTTACCCTGCCCTTTCACACAATGAATCTACGAGCACTGTGTGCTTTATGATACTCACTGTATCCATCCATTCCATGTCATTGCTTTATTTCTTTTTATATTTCGGATTATGCTACCTTTAGATTTCTAGTCATTTTATCACTTCTTTTAAATTCCTTTTTTGGGGAATCACTAATTGTTCTCGGAAATATACTAAGGATTATCCTTTAAATGACATGGCATCATTAGTTCATTAACAACCTCCTTTCCTTCTCCAAAACACTTTAAAGTCCCCATTAAAATCTTCGTTTTTTTTAAACCAGAAAAGACTTTAAAGATTACACAGTGCCTAGTATTTCCTAAGAAATGAGACTGAGAGGTTAAATAACCATGTCTCAGGCCTAACTTGGTCTGTTAATACCTAGTCATGCCTAGGGGAGTTGCTGCTGCGGGCCAATCACGCAGTGCCGCTGGGAAGAGGTAAAGCAAAGCTGAGCAGCCGCGGGGCGACTCAGCGGACGGGGACACATGAAGGAAAACGCACTACAAAAAGAAAACTGGGTGAAGAGACGCTCTGTGTTCAAGCAGCAACTAATGACTGGACAAGGGAAAGCGGAGACAGAACTAGTTAGGAAGCAAGTCAACGACAGTTTGGCTATAATGAACAGGACTGGATTAGAGTTTTAGTAATGTCAAGTAATGAAAGTCAAAGAATTCTTGGAGCATCAGTGAGACCTGGCTGTGAAACAAAAAGAAAACAAAAAGAGGTCAAGTTAGTACGAGCTGGAGGTTGAGTTTGCTAGGGTGTTTGCTAGGGTGTTTGCTAAATGCCAGAATTCCCATGTATAGGCCCTGATGCTCCATTTAGACTATGGAGGTCAGCAGGTCTTGAGCAAACAGATCTGCTGCCAAAAACATAAATCAGAAATCTTAAATGTTAATGCTCTTTAACACTGTAATTCTCCTACCAGGTATTTATCCTAAGAAAATAATCAGGATGTGACCACAGACTTCTAAAATAAGGTTGTCTGTGCTCCCTGCAACCTTATTTATAACATTAAAAAACTAATAAACAATCTGAATGCTCAATATGAGGGAATGATAAAATGAGTAAAGGAAAAACCTTGGTTTTGAAGAAAAGGTAATATGTATAAATTTATAACTAGGAAAACAATCAACCAGTAATAATTTTGCAAGAACCTCCCCTTGATCTATAAATATACCATACCTGGTGGGACCCACTTAGGTCTCTTGATTTCAGCTGAAGGACTGAATATTTGCAATGGTTTCCTAGAAGCCTCTGAAGAATGAGAAACCTTTTTTGGTGAAGGCTGAGGTTTTGATTTGATGGCAGCTGGAGCAGAGTCTACTGAAGCCACTTATTTGAAAAATACACATAAAATAGTTTGTCTTAGATGAAGATTAAACCTAGCATGAATGCGTAAAAGTTATAGTTATATAACCTTATAAATATTAAAAAGGCAATATCATTTTGAAAAACTCTTATTATTCAATAAACATTTATTGAGAGCCTCAGAATAGCCATCTTTTATGAACATTTATATGATAGGCAGTGCAGCAGAAATATTATATATATTATCTTTAATCCTTAGAGCAACTCTGATACAAATATTACTATCTTCACTGTCACAGAAGGAAAGAGAGAGGTTAAGCAAAATGCCTGTAGTTTGATGTAGGGGACCAGTTTGTTTTGGTCTGGCAAATGTGACTCAGCTCTGTATGGAAAACCTACAGAAGCGAGGTGATGGGCAGGAGCCAGACCTTCAAACCGAGTTTCCCCATGGAACTAGGCCTAGAAAATGCATACGGACTATTTCGGCTTGCTCTTGCTAAAACTCCCTCACCCTGGTCTGAAACAGTAGATGTGTACTGTCTATCTTCAAGGTAATTTCCAAAACCTGTGTGAGTTTTCCCAAGAACAGGGCTATTCAGCTCGCTGCCTTTCCCTTCTGCATGTTATTTTCATTTCCTTGATTACACCTAAAACGTAGACGATAATATTCTATGTAATAGATAATAAATCCTTCTTTGATGTAAGACCCAAGAGAAACAATAAAAGCTTGTCTAGGCAAGGGCCGGGGTGCCCTCCCCTTGAGAGAGTGGCTGTGCTGTCCCCTTCTTCTCCACAGGACTGCTGTCGCCTGTGCACTTGTTCTCGTCTGCAGTCACAACAGGCGTCCGCAGAGACGGAGTCCAGCACACTTTGATCTCTAGTAAATGTTATAACCAGGATTAGGAACCAGGTCTCACTCCAAAGTTTATCCTTCTAAACATTACACAACAGTTGCTCATCAGGATAGGTCTGTGAGACCATATATTAGGTTCTAGGGCCACAAAGAGCTTAACTCGTGGATCCTGCTCCCAAGGAATTTCTATGGTCCAGTCACTGTACTCCAGTGAAAGGGAATCAAATAATGAGATGTGTATATATAATGCAGAGTGATAACAGAGATATGACAGACTCTGGAGATATGCAGTTGGAGGGAATATCTATGCTGTATGTGTATCTGCATAGGTTTAGAAGTCACAGGTAGGTGGATGAGATTAATTTGAAACAAATCAAGGCTGGAAGGTTAGAGGAAGTTTTCCAGGCAGAGGGAGTAGGAACAAAGCCAGAGGATGCACCAAATTCCAGGATCAGCTACTGGCTCAGTATGGCCACAGCCAGAACAGCAAGGGCTGGAAAGGTGAGAGGTATAGACAAGGTGCAGATTGCTGACGGAGAGCCTGCATACCAGTGAAGGAGTCATGCATTAATTTCTCTCAGGAGTACTTGCATTTTGGAAACATCTTTCTGATGGTAATGTATGGCAAGCAGACCTCTGAGAAGGCGCTTATGGTAGTCCAGGTGAGAGGTGATAAGCGCCTGAACTAAGGGGAAGGAGGGAAAAACAGCAGATTAGGCATCTTTCAGCAATCAGACAGAGGGAGGTGGTGATGGAGATGAAGCACTCCCGACGTGGAAGTTCCTGTCGGGGTACACGGCCTGGTGGTGCACGACCCCAGAGAATAAACACAAGGATGGGAGTCAGCTTGGGTTTTTCGGGGGGTGGGGTGGAGAATAAACGGAGGAAGAGAGGTGAAATATAAATTTGCTTTCAGATTATGCTTGCTTCGAGTTGCCTAAGGGGTATCCTAAATGCATATGAATATAAAAATTTTCACTACATAGTCTTCTTAATATTAACACATATTCCCCAGGTCAGCACTGTTCAACAGAACCTTTTTGTGATGATGGAAATGTGTATTTTGTGCTGTACAATGTGAGAGCCACTAACCACATATTGTTATTGAGCACTTGAAATGTGACTACCAAAACCAAAGAACCGATCTTTAATTTTATTTAACACAAATGTAATATAGCTACAAGTGGTGAGTGGCTACCACATTAAACAGCACAATTCTTAAAATTTTCTCCAACAAGGAAAAAAATTATAACGTGCCAGATGGAAGACTCTCGAAGGTTACTCAATACATTATTAGTAGAACTATAAATATAATTCACCTTTCTCATTCTTTATCCCATTACTTAGGAGTTAAATTATGCTTCTAATATTATATATTAAAATTCTTTGTGAAGCAACTTGTTCCAAAATATATAGAACTTTGTAAAGTAAATTGCAATCTGTAAACTAAAATTTTATTTTTAGTATTTAGTGTCTTGGGGAGGAAGCAGAGGCATCTAAAAATATATAAAATACAGTCATCCCTCGCTATATTGCAGTCCACTTATTGGGGGTAACCTGCAATACAGTGAAGCCGCAATAAGTGAACCGCAATATAGCGAGGGACGACTGTATACTTCACTGGGGAGTACCCACGTAGAATTTTATGTTGTTAAAATTACATAGGTTCAAGAGTGTAGAAAGTGTTTAAGAGCATATGAAGTGTTTATAAGAGTGTGGGAAAGGTTTATAGGACTGTGGGAAGGGTTTATAAAGCCTTAAAATATATATAAATAATAAAATAAATATAACGCTGCTACTTCACAGATTTTCACCTATCACGGGGGTCTCTGGAACATAACTCTTGCAATAGGTGAGGGATCACTGTATATTTCTAGTGTTAATGATGTTTTCATATTAGCTTGTGGGAGGCAAAAACATGGCCCTTCAAAAATGTCTATATCCCAATTCCCAGAACACGTGCATGTTACCTTACACAGCAAAGGGTCTCAGCAGGAACCTTTAAGTTAAGGATCTTGAGGTGGGGAGATTTTCCCGAATTATCTGCATGGGCCCAATGTTCTCACAAGGGTCCTTATAAGTGAGACTGAGAAGCAGGAATGAGAGTGAGCGCAATGTGAGGTGAAAAGGTCCCTGCCATTGCTGGCTTCAGAGACTGAAGTGGGCATCTCGTCAAAACACGCAGGCAGCCTCTAGATGCGGGAAAAGGCAGGGAAATGGATTTCCCCTACAGTCTCCAGAGCCCAGCCTACTGATGGCCTGACTTTGCCGCAGCGAGAACCAATTTCAGCGTGTGATCTGAGAACTGTAAGATAATAATTGTGGCGTTCTCAGCCACTGAGTCTGCGACCATCTTTCACAGCAGCAACTGGAAACTAATACACGGCTTTGTCTCTAAAAACCCCTACATTTGAAATGTGATTTCTGGGAAACAAATCTATCAATTAAAAAAACAATAATTAAGACCTCATTAATTCAGAATACAGTGGAGAGAAGACTATGACTCAATCAGATATAGTTCTTATTTCTTAGCAAGTACTCAACACCATGGTATATAAGGCAACAGCAATTCCCACCATTAATAAATGCAGTCTGTATAATGGAAATTTTAGTTTCAAAAAGCATTTATATTGAGCATTTACATATATATATATGTAAAGCAAATCAAGTTAATGAAAGTTGCATGTTATAATAATCTACCATATATTATGAGTTAAAAGCATCCTAACTTCCTTTACAGAAGAAGCAGGTATTCTATGTTCAACTCGTCACAAATTGCAGAAGTTTTACTGTAAAAACTGGTTTGTAACAGAATTTGTTTTGAGAAAAACAAAAAGACTCTAACATGTGGCAAAAGGGTTCTCAAATCAAACATTCATCAAGCATGAAAGCAAGAAGTTAGAATCATGCAAAGTTGCCTGTTTAACTGCCTGAAGAAAATGTGGTCCAGTGGATGGAGTTCAGTCCCTGAATGGACAAACCTGGGTGCAAATCCCAGCCCCTCACTTATTAGTTGTAAGAATTCCAACAAATTATTTAACCTTCCTGAGCCTTGTTTTCTCACTGTAAAATGCAGGTGATAACAGCTATCCCAGAGGGTGGCTGTCAGTGCTAAAGGGAGGTAATTACAGAAAGTGCTAGACTTGTAGTGGGGCTTACTAGTCTTGTTCGTTGTTCTCCTTTCCCCACCCCACCCTGCTTTCTTCTATGTATTTTAACCACATAGAAATGAACGCTGGCAAACTTTTAAGGCAAACAAAGGCAAAGATAAGAAAAACCCATTAAATAAAGCAAATACATTTTCTTTACAAATTGTTTTGAACTAAGCTTACCTAATGCATTACATTTGGATTTAGGTTTCTTCTCTTTCTTTTCAACTGGGGATTTGACCTTTACTTCTTTCTTTTTAATTTCTTTACTTTTTCTCATAGTGAAGTCTTCATCATTATCTTCACTCTCACTAATATCAGAATTATCCTCAGAATCTTCACCTAAAATAAGATGATATACTTTACCTTTGTTATAAAAAGTGAGGCCCCTAGAGGGGAGAGGGAAGGGAACTTCAGGGGAAAAGGGGAAGGGTTTACAAGAACAAGTATAAAGGACACATGGACAAAAACTGGGGTGGGGAGGGCTGGGGGGGTTGACTGGGATGGGAGTAAAAGACAGAAAACTGTACTTGAACAACACTCAAAATTTAAAAAGAAAAGTGAGGCTTCTATGGCCTTGACTTTATCTACAGCTCTTGCAACCAGATTATTTTTTCTTGTATTATTAATTATTGTATTGTTTTTTTTTAAATTATATTTTATTGATTATGCTATTACAGTTGTCCTGATTTTCCCCCTTTGCCACCTCCACCCAGCAACCCCTACTCCCTCAGGCAATCCCCCCACCATTGTACATGTCTATGGGTCTTGAGTGTAAGTTCTTGGGCTACTCCATCTCCTACACTGTACTTTACATCCCCATGGCTATTCTGTAACTACCTATTTGTACTTCTTAATCCTCTCACCTCTTCACCCGTTCCCTATGCCACCATCCCAGCTGGCAACCATCAAAACGTTCTCTGTATCCATGATTCTGTCTCTGTTGTTCTTGTTTACTTAGTTTGTTTTTTAAGACAACTGATGATAGATATGTATTTTTTGCCATTTTATTGCTCATAGTTTTGATCTTTTTCTTACATAAGTACCTTTAACATTTCATATAACAGTGGTTTGGTGATGATGGACTCCTTTAATTTTCTCTTATCTGGGAAGCTCTTTATCTACCTGTCGATTTTAATGATAGCTTGGCTGGGTAGAACAGTCCTGGCTGTAGGTCCCTGCTTTTCATGACTTTGAATGCCTTGCCAATCCCTTCTAGCCTGCAAAGTTCCTTTTGAGAAATCAGCTGACAGTCTTATGGGAAGTCCCCTGTAAGTAACTAACTGCTTTCCTGTTGCTGCTTTTAAGATTCCCTCTTTGTATTTAACCTTTGGCATTTTAATTATGATGTGTCTTGGAGTGGGCCTCTTTGTATCCATCTTGTTTGGGACTCTCTGTGCTTCCTGGGCTTGCAAGTCTATCTCCTTCACCAAATTAGGGAAGTTTTCTTTCATTGTTTTTCCAAATGGGTTTACAAATTCTTGCTCTTTCTCTTCTTCTGGCACCTGTATGATGCAAATATGGCAATGCTTGAAGCCGTCCCAGAGGCTGCTTATACCATCCTCATTTTGGAGGATTCTTTTTTCTTCTTGTTGTTCTGTATTGGTTTTTCCTTCCGTAAGTTCCAAATCATTGATTTGATTCTTGGCTTCATCTACTCTACTGTTTTTTCCTTGTAAATTGTTCTTTATTTCAATTAGCATATCCTTTGATTCTGATTGGACCTTTTTTATGCTGCTGAGGTCCTCACTGAGTTCCTTGAGCATCCTTATAACCAGTGTTTGGAACTCTGCATCTGATAGATTGCTTATCTACATTTCATTTAGCTCTTTTATGGAGTTTTGATCTATTCTTTCATTTGGGGCATGTTTGTCTCCTCATTTTGGCAGCCTCCCTGTGTTTGTTTCTATGCATTAGGTAGAGCTGCTTTGAGTCTGTGTCTTGGTAGTGTGGCCTAATGTGGTAGGTGTCCCACGGGGTCCAGTGGCACAGCCTCCCCTATCACCCAAGCTGGGTACTTGAGGTACATCCTGTGTATGCGCTGAGTACAACCTCCTCTTGTAGTTGAGCCTTGGTTGCTGTTGGCGGGCCAATGGGAGGGATTTACCCAAACCAGTCAGCTGCAAGGATTGGCTGTGACCACTTACCACCTTCCATGGAGGATCAGCTGTGCAGGGGCACGGTGTTGGTGCTCCAATGTTGTCTGTAGCTGTCCACTGGGTGTTCAGGCCCTGGGGTTTCCCTGGGTAGTGGAGGCTAACATCAGCCCCCACCTGTGTTTTGTCTGGAGTCACCTGTCTGAGTTATAAAGTATTCTGAGATGGCTGCTACTCCATGCTGGGCTTGGAGATTCCCAGGCAAAGCCAAGCTGTGAATCTAGACCGGCTGCTGCTCGTGCCATTCCTAGGGCTAACTGAGGCCAAGAGTTGCTTGTTGGAGAGGATTTAGGAAGTTGTGAAGCTTGAGCCAAGACCAGCCATTCATATGGAAAAGCATCTTGGGTGGGCATGTAAGTTTTGTGGGGAAGGTCTCTGGGGAACTCCAAGGCAGGTCAAACAGTGTTAGCCAGGTTGATGGAGTCTCAGTTATGGCACCAGCGTGCCAGCATTGTGGCAGGAGGGTTTAGAAAAGGGACAATAGCCTCTGCTCACCTTGAACCCAGAACTTCAGTTTCTCCCAGTATGTCTTTCAAGCTGCTACCCTGGTGATGGAGCTCAGGAGTAAGTCTGAGTAGGTGAGCCCATGTGTGGGTTAAGAGGAACTGCCTGGGGCTCCAGAACTTTCTTCCACAACTCAACACCCACTGGTTTTTTCAGCCAGAAGTTATGGGAACTTATCTTTCTAGCACTGGAACCCTGGGCTGAGGGGCCTGTCATGAAGCTGGGACTCTTCTCTCCCAAGATATCCCTCCTGAATTTTTATCCACCACACACGAGTGTTGGACAAGCCCATTCCATGTCTGTGCCCCTCCTACCAGTCTGGTTAGATGTGGTTTCTTTAGTTTCATAGTTGACTTCCATTCAACTCGATTTCTGACAGTTTGAGTGATCGTTGTTTTATATTTTAGTTATAATTTTGATGTGGATTTTGAAGAGGTAAGCCATGTCTGACTATGCTGCCATCCTGACTGGAAGTCTCACACCAGGGTCTTGTGTACCATTGTGCTAAGCTATTTCCCATATGAAACAATGCATTTATGGAGAGTATGGTGCTGGGTTTGAATCCTGGCCCCTCCATCTACACATTGTGTGACCTCTGACAAGCTGCTCGCTCATTGCACTGTGCCTTAGTTTCCTATGTATAAAGAGGGGATAACCATAAAACCTACATCACACGGTTGTTGTGTGGATTAAATGAGTTAATATAGGTAAAGCATGTAGAATAACATCTGTCATAAAGTGGTAAAGTAGAATTGTTTGCTGTTACTATTATCATTATAATTTCCCATTAGTAATTTTTACTTCTGATTTTACCAGTTTAACTCAGTAACTTTTGAAAAAAATGCTAGGAAGTAACGTTAGCTACTTTTTTACAATGACAACCTGGATGGTATCAATAACAGTACACCTTCCATAATCACAGAAACTTCAACATTCCAGAACAGAAATACGTTGGGAATTGAGTAGAGATTAACCATACCACAACAATCTTAACAGATACTGCTTTATGATTTCAATTGGGACACACTTCTAATTCTCCACAGACTCTTTTCTCTGCTGCAGGGGATGCTATAAGCCAGTGACAGAATGTTAAATAGGCACAGCTGATCTGGAAAAAGTATGGAGAATACCTGATAAGCAAAAAGAAGGTCCATGTCCTAATCTCACCACTCAGAGATAACCACTGTCAGCTCACCGTACATAATAACATCTACCTGCCTGTCTACATGAAATATATTTTATATAAAAAGATGAAAATTTTCAAACATACATAACAATAGGTAATAAACTCTTCAACAGTCCTCAATATTTTGGTGTTATTTGTTTTATCGACCTCCCTTTTCTTCTTTTCTCCTCCCTTTCCTTCTTGGAGTATATTAAACCTGAGGCGTCATGTCATTACATTCCTGTATACTGTAGAATGCATCTCTAAAAATCATGGACTTTTTAAAAAAACAAAACAATGGCATTATCATATCTAACAATGTTAATAATAGTTTCTTGGCATCATCTTCTATCCAGTTCTTATCAATCACTTTTAATATAAAACAACATCCCGTCCTTTTCCCCCCATCTATTTGACTTGTTGAAATAACCAAGTCAGTTGTCCTATAAAATGTCCCACATTCTGGATTTGTCTTTCTTCCTCATGGTGTCATTTAATTTATCCTCGCATTTTCTGTGAGCTGAATTATCTCAGGACTCAACTAGAATCAGGCTCACATTATTATTATTTTTTTGGTAAGAATACACTTCACAGGTGATGCTCTATACTTCGTATTACGTCAGAAAGCACACGACGTGTGGTTGTCCCACTCTTTGTTGGTTCAGTGGAGGCCAGCCTCAATTCTCCACTGTAAAGATCCTCACCAGCCTTCCACTGATGATCTTTGCCTAAATTAACGATGGTCATTATGATCTTCAAAGTACAGTTTCCTTATTCTATCATTCTTTCCACACAAATATAATTTCTTAAAAATATAAGAGTAATAGGCCCTGGCTGGCGTAGCTCAGTGGATTGAGCGCGGGCTGCGAACCAGGCATCGCAGGTTCGATTCCCAGTCAGGGCACATGCCTAGGTTGCAGGCCATGTCCCCCAGCAACCGCACATTGATGTTTCTCTCTCTCTTTCTCTCTCCCTCTCCCTTCCCTCTCTAAAAATAAATAAATAAAATCTTTTAAAAAATATATAAGAGTAATTAACTCACATGTTTACAAAATGATTACTGTGTTATATAGAATTAGCCATCTAAGGTCAGCAGATGGCTTAAAGGCTGTTATAAATAGTACTTTGCAAAATCAAGTAATTATTGCTGGAGTCCCGAGAGCATCTAGGTTCAGGGGGATGGGAAGTAGGAGAGAAGTTTCTCCAAAAGTTTAGAATATAAAATATAGGAGGACAAAACTTGCTATGTACTCAACAGTTCTGGTACAACATGTGTTCTTTTCTTGGCTGGAGAAAATAAATGGTAGGAGCTGGGTATAATTCTATTGAGCAAGCTTATCTAAAGATGGGGTCCAACTGATCTTCATTAGTCAACTGAGAAAGAGGTTAAATAATTTGGAGGTGGCAAGATGGGGATCCCAGAATCCCAAGTAATTAGTATACCAGATTAGAAAATCTAGAAGGCCCAAACACTAGCTATAGATTTTGGTTATGTTCGCTTCAATTTTCACTTTCATCTAGGGTGAGTCAATGCAGGAGGAAAACCCTGACATGTTATCTAAAGAAAAGAATGCTGCTTCAAAAACCAACCAAACAAAAAACAGAAAGAAAAAAAACCCTTCCAGTTGTCTGAAATACCAGTCACACGTTCAAGTATAATAAAAAGCACCTCTGAGGGGTTTAGAGAGTTGTTAGTCATTCTGGGCTTAGGGTGAATGAAAATACACTGATTGCATTGCAACTTAGTACACTAAGCAAAGAGAAATACGTTTGTATTTCAATTTAAGGTAAAACAGGCTTGGCTTGAGTAGATTAAGGAGGTTTACAAGATAGCATAAGACGTTTGTGTTCTTGGATTGGGGGACAGAGAAGAGTCAGAAAGTTAGAGGTGATGAAAACATTGTACTTAAAGCCTAGCCTGTAGGTCCACAACACAGGCCAGATGGCAGTTATCACCCCTCAGCTACAGAGCGAGCTTTTTGTGAGGGTTGAGGGCCTGCTTGTCAGGGCTGGATCACACGTCTTTTAAAGGAAGAATAGCTGTACTTGTTTGGTGCAAACTATAAAAATGAAGCAGGGGAAAAAAAACAAATCAGCACACAAAGATCTAGAAAAGAAACAGTCATTTTAGTCTACAAGTGATGCAAGAGGATCAGAACTTTAGCATCTTGCAAAATAGAACCCAAAAATTTTTAAGCATCTATTACTACATAAACTATTAGCATCATTTTTTCCCAAAGTCTTAACCAGTCTAACATCCAATAACTCAAATATTCCATTAACTGACAAATCATTTTTACCACGATGGCCTCCCATTGTGATTATTGTCCTAGTTACAGTTAAAGCAACCCTTATTACCAGAATTCACAGTAAAATCACCATTTGACAACCACATTTCCCCCATACAACTACAGGTTTTGAATTTAAGGAACAATAATTTTCAGTTAGAAATATTCTTTGCATTCTTCATATCCAGCATAACTTCAGAAGCACTCATATTTCAACAAATGTTTTCTTTTCTACTTTCCATGTTTTCTATATTCTAACTCACTGATCACCTGTATAGAACTCAAAACTATGACTCATATTTCATCTAAAAAATACTTGCTTATGCAGATTTGAGTGAGAAAACAACCTGGAACTAAGCTATTTTTTTAAGTGATTATTTCCTTTAAAATGTTTTAAATTGTGGTAAGAAACTGTAATATAAAATTTCCTATCTTAACCATTTTTAAGTGTGCAGGTCAGTAGTGTTAAGAACGTATATTCACATTTTTGTGTGACAGTCCTCCAGAACTCTTGTATTTTGCAAAACAGGGATTCAGTACCCATTGAACAACTCCCCATTCCCTCTTGCCCCAGTCTCTGCTAACCACCATTCCACTTTCCGTTTCTATGAACTGGACATTTTAGATACCTCATATAAGTGGAATCACAGTATTTGTCTTTTGTGATTGGCTTATTTCATTTACAAAAAGTCTTCAAGGCTCATCCAAGGTGTGACATGTAACAGGATTTCCTTTTTAAGGTTGAATAATGTTCTATTGTATGTATATCCCACATTTTGTTTGTGTATTCACCAATGGATATTTTGGGTTGCTTGCACTTCTAGGCTACTGTTACTAAGGCAGTCATGGGTGTGCAAATATTTGAGACCCAGCTTTCAATTCTTTTGCATATATACCCAGAAGTAGAAATGCTAGATTATATAGAGTTCTATTTTTTATTAACGCCATACTGTTTTTCATAGCAGTTGATCACTTTACATTCACACTAACACTGCACAAGAATTCTAATTTCTCTACATCCTCATCAATACTTGTTATTTTCTGTTTTTTAATATCCTAATGACTGTGAAGTGAAAGCTCATTGTGGTTTTGATTTGTATTTCTCTACTGATTAGTGATATTGAGCCTTTTTTCATACGCTTGTTGGCCATTTGTGTACCATCTTTGGAGAATGTCTATTCAAGTCCTTAACTATTTACTTTTAAGAGTAGAGGGGTGCCTTGGCCAGGTGGCTCAGATGGTTGGAGAATCATCTCATACACCAAGTTTACAGGTTCAATTCCCAGTCTGGGCATATACCTAGATTGCAGATTCCATCCCCTGATTGATGTTTCTCTCCCACATCAATGTTTCTCTCTCTCTTTCTAAAATCAATAAACATATCTTCAGGTGAGGATAAACTATATATATATATATATATGTTTCTTTTTACTTTCTTACTAAAGATTTAAAACTACATGTGACACACATTCATGGACTGCATTATATTTTTAAAGATTTTATTCCTTTATTTCTTTTGTATATTTTATTGATTATGCTATTACAGTTGTTCCACTCCTACCCCCTTTGATTCCCGTCCGCCTTGCACCCCCTCCTCCCTCCAGCATCTCCCCCATCTTAGTTCATGTCCATGGTTCATATATGTAAGTTGTTTGGCTTCTCCATTTCCTATACTATTCTTAACTCCCTCATCTATTTTGTACCTACAAATTATGCTTCTTATTCCCTGTACCTTTCCCCCCCATTCTCCTCCTCCCTGCTGATAACCCTCCATGTGATCTCCATTTCTGTGATTCTGTTCCTCTTCTAGTTGTTTGCTAAGCTTTTTCTGTTTGTTTGTTTTTCAGGTTCAGCTGTTGATGGTTGAGAGTTTAATTTCATTTTACTGTTCACATTTTTCACCTTCTTCTTTTTCTCAGATAAGTCCCTTTAACATTTCATATAATAAGGGCTTGGTGAAGATGAACTCCTTTAACTTGACCTTATCTGAGAAGCACTTTATCTGTCCTTCCATCCTAAATGAAAGCTTTGCTGGATAGAGTCATCTTGGATGTAGGTCCTTGCCTTTCATGACTTAGAATACTTCTTTCCAGCCCCTTATTGCCTGCAAGGTTTCTTTTGAGAAATCAGCTAATAGTCTCATAGGAACTCCTTTGTAGGTAACTGTCTCCTTTCATCTTGCTGCTTTTAAGATTCTTTCCTTATTTTTAATCTTGGTTAACTTGATGTGTCTTGGTATATTTCTTCTTGGATCTAACTTCTTTGGGACTCTTGGGGCATCCTGGACTTGCATGTCTAGTTCCTTCGCCAGACTGGGGAAGTTTTTCTTCATTGTTTTCAAATAAGTTTTCAATTTCTTATTCTTCCTCTTCTCCTTCTAGCAGCCCTATGATTCAGATGTTGGAACATTTATAGTTATCCTGGAGGTTCCTAAGCCTCTCTTCATTTTTTTTTTGAATTCTTGTTTTTTCATTCTGTCCCAGTTAGATGTTTATTTCTTCCTTCTGTTCCAAATTGTTGATTCGAGTCCCAATTTCCTTCCCTTCACTATTGATTCCCTGTATATTTTTCTTTATTTCACTTTGCATCGCCTACACTGCTTCCTCTATTTTGTGTCTGTACTCAATATTTTCTGTGAGCAACCTGATTACTGTGTTTTGAATTCTGCATCTGATATCTCCTCATTGCTTAGTTCTTCTTCTGGAGTTTTGATCTGTTCTTTCATTTGGCCCATATTTCTTTGTTTTGGTGCGCCTGTTACATTATAAGGGGCGGAGCCTTAGGTGTGTGCCAGGGCAGCGCAACCCACGTCACTGTGCTTGGTGCTATATGTGGGGGAAGGGTCAGAGAGGGAACAATGCTGACTGCTGGGTTCTGGCAGCTTTCGGTCACTTCCCCCACTACCCACAAGCAGATTGGGTCCTTCTGTTGCTGATTCCTGGGTGGGTGGTTTTGTGTACATTCTAGGACCCTATGGGTCTCTCCAATGAACTCTCCTGCCTGGGAGTTTCTCCAGCCAGCCTCACACAGGTTTTTATAGCCAGAGGTTCTTGAGATTTTAGTTTCCCCATGCTAGAACCCTGGCTTGTGTTGTCTGTCTCGCTTACCACTCATTCCTCTTGACTTATCTGCTCGTGAATGTGGGACCACCTGGTCTGTCAGTTGCCACCTTGCCCAGTCTGGTCTGTCTCCTTGAAATGTATCCTCTCTGTCCTAGCTGCCTGTCGCCACCCCTCCTACCAGTCTGGATGAATGTTTCTTCTTTAACACCCTGGTTGTCAGAGTTCCATACAGCTCAATTTTCTGTCAGTTCTGGTTGTTTTTTGTTTTTAAATTTGTTATCCTTTTGGTTGTGTGAGGAACCTAAGTGTACCTACCCGTGCCTCCATCTTAGCCAGAAGTTCAGATATCATATCACTTTTATCCAAAATATTTCATGAATTTCTGCTCCTCAGAGAAAAAAAGTCTACACTTCATAGATTGTGTCTGAGATTCTCCATAATCTAGTGCCTGCCTGCCTGCCTCTTGAGCCTTTTCTACAGCATTCTTCCGTGCAGTCCTGACTGAACTCTTGTACGTGTACTCATCTATCCCACTGTTTACACCTATCAGTCAGAAATGCTACTTTACCCCTGTAGTATGCCTGAATGCTACTTCTTTTTCAACACATGTCTTATAGGTCATCTCCAGTTAAAGCTTTACCCCAAATGTGATGGCTGAATTTAACTGTCCTGTGTGTTCCTCAGGCTGCATTTAGCACAGTGCTTTCTTTGCATACATTAATCCATAGCATTGCTGAATTTCCATAGAATTAATTTTGAGGTAGGATGTAACTTACCAGTGTCATAGTCTGGTTCAGAGTCGTTAGTACTGTCACCATCACTGCCTTCCAAAAGAATCTTCCTCTGTTGCACCGCTGCTTTAGATGCTGCTTTTCTTTTCCCTTGAGCACCATGAGAATCATCTTCCTCAGTAATCTTGTCCAAATCTTCAGGGGAGGCATAAAATTCAATGGAAAAATCTTTGTGATGATAATATTTAAAGAACTGAGAGTAGACTCCTAGTAGACTCCTATTGTACCTGTTGTTTTTATTTGCCCAGCTTCATCCTTCCCCTGCTTCTAGTAATATATCACATAGCCCAATCTGGGCCAATCATAATGAATCTGCCTGCTGGCAACGCTGTCTGGTTTAAGAATAAGTACAGGATCCAAAATGAGAGAGTCTTTCCCCAAGAATTTTCAAACTAGAGCTGGGAAGATAGAACCCCCTTCTTCAGTGGCCAGCTGCTATCGTTTAGAAGCCGTGGGTATTCCTGACTTTCACCAGGAAACAAATTGGGTCTACAGTAAAAGAGAAGAACGCCAAAACAGAGAGAAACTTAGAAGAGAGATTAAGAGAACTTTGACAAAATTTAAAAATCTGTTTCTAGCTACAATTTCAAGAATTTAAATATAAGTTAGAAAAATAGCATTGTTGTAATAAATAAATATTATCATTATTATAAAAAACTTACCTAAATAATCACTGGCTACACTGCAATTGGAGATATGAGGGGACTTATCCATTCTTTCTGTTTCACTATTGCCATGTTTTTCATTGCCTGAATATAAGGAAGATGTAAGAAAAAAACAGATGTACCTTAATGAACCAATGTCTAAAAGTAGGAAGATTAGTGCTAAATGTAATAGCATCCAGGTATATATAGAGATGATCCAAACTCAAACTAGTGCTTGGAGAGGCTAGCATAGTGTTAAGAGTTTGGGCTCTGAAATCAGAGTTAATTAGATTGAAGTTCAAGTTTAGGCTCTACCACTTCAATTGGCTATGTGACCAAAGAAAAGCTGTTTATCCTCTCCTCATATATAATATGGAGATAAAAATAGTGTGAAATTTAAATGGGGTTATTGTGGGGGATTAAATGTCAATCACACGTGGAAATTGCTTATTGTAGTGCTCAGTACATAGGAAATAGTCAGTAAATATTAACTGTTGTTTCTGTGTAGGCAGATCCATGTTTTCACTAGCATAGAGACTGTTTGATCATTATAATAACCTTAAAATGATCTAAACTATTTTAATAAAACTTTAAGTTACTATAATTGCTACCATTAAATCCCAGCTATAAAGTATATTATTCTATGAGAAGCTGTACTTCCAAAGAAATCCTGCTATACATTCTATAGTCTCTTATAGGATAAAAGATGAATTTTACTTTTTGAATTGATATCCAACATTTTTAAAGTTTCTATGATTCCTGATTATTAAAAGTCCCCTAATCAACACTGTCTCATTTATTTTCATATAGGAGGCAATACTGATTTAAAAAAAAACCCATACCCCTACATAAACTAATGGGTTAAAAATATCCTCCAACAAAAAGGAAGTTTAAAGCAAAACAATTTAATCCAAAAAACACTTTAAGATGAAGGTGTAGGTAAACATGGCTCACTTCTTTACACAACCACATCAAAATTACAACTGACCTACAGAACAACCATCATTCAGAACTGTCGTCAGAAACTGACGTAAATGGAAGCCCTACAACTATGGAATTGAAGAAAAACTACAAGGCTGGTAGGAGGGGCAGATTGTAGAATGGTCCATACCCACACATGGCAGATAAAATCGGGAGGGATATCTCATGAGTGAGGGATCCCATGTCCACACCAGGCCCCTCAGCTGAGGGTTCCAATGCCAGGAAGAGAAGTTGCCATAACTTCTGGCTGTAAAAACCAGAGGGGATTGAGGCTGTGGAACACAAACTGCTGGGCTCCCTGGCAGATCCCCTCCCTCTGAGCTCCAGCATGGGGGCAGCAGACTGAAAGACATCAGAGAAAAATGGGGAAGAATGGAACTAACTGTCTGGCACCAGGGCAAGAGCTGGGGGGCAGCTTTCTCCCAGAGAGAAGTTTTGGCAGAGGCCATTGTCCCTTTTCTGAGCCCTCTCACCATAGAGCCACCACACTGGGAGTTAGGTGCCATATCTGAGACTACACCAACCTGGTTCACACTGTTTGCCCTGCCCTGGTGATTCCCTGAGGCCCTGCCCCACGCAACTTTCAGACCATGCAAATTGTTTCCAGTGGCTTTTCCATATGAATAGCTTGTTTTGGCTCATGCTAAGATTTTCCTAAATTATCTCAAACAAGCAGCATCTGGCTTCAGCAAGCTCTTGTACCTGTCGCTAAGTTGCTCCTGGCTGGACACTAGCAGCAGCCAGCCTTGATTCACACCTCAGCCTCACCTGGGGGCCTCAAAGCGCAGCAAAAGTAGCAGCCATCTGCAGATCACTTTGTAGCTTATGTTGTGTGATCCCAAACAGAACATACGTGGTGGCTGACCTTGGATGTGCCAACAGCAATCAAGGCTCAACTACAACAGGAGGGTGTACAAAGCCCATTCAGTGGGCACACCTCAAGTACCCAGCTTGGGTAATAGGAGAGGCTGCGCCACTGGAATCTACGGTATGGAGCCCCTACTACATTAGGCCACTCTACCAAGCCTGGGATATGTAGTAGCTCTACCTAATACATAGAATCAAACAGGGAGGCTGCCAAAATGAGGAGACAAAGAATCATGGTCAAAAATGAATAAAACAAAGAACAGAATAAAACTCCAGGAAAAGAGCTAAACAAAATGGAGACAAACAATCTACTAGATGCAGAGTTCAAAACACTGGTTACAAGGATGCCCAGTGAACACAGTGAGAACTTCAAGGGCATAAAAAAGGGCATGGAATTCATAAAAAATAACCAGTCAGGAATAAAGGATACACTAATTGAAATAAAGAACATTTTATAGGGAATCAACAGTAGAGTGGATGAAGCTGAGAATCAATCAGTGATCTGGAATATAAGGAAGCAGAAAACACCCAGCCAGAACAACAAGAAGAAAAAATAATCCAGACTTGTGCAGTGACTGTATTGTATCCAATGAGGTTTATCAAAGGTGCAATTATTGTTCAATGAAAAAAAAATGCAGAAAAACAAAAATAGTGTAAGGACCCTCTGGGACAACTCCAAGCATTCCAACATTTGCATCATAGGGTACCAGAAGAGGAAAAAGAGCAAGAAATTGGAAACTTTTTTGAAAAAATAATGAAAGACAGCTTCCCTACACTGGTAAAGGAAACAGACATACAAATTCAGAAAGCACAGAGAGTCCCAAACAAGACAGATGCTAAATAGCTTACTCCAAGACACACCATAATTAAAATACCAAAGGTTAAATACAAAGAGAGAATCTTAAAAGCAGTAAAAGAAAAGAAGCCAGTTACCTACGAGGGAGTCCCATAAGACTGTCAGCTGATCTCTCAAAAAAAACGTTGCAGGCTAGAAGGGACTGGTAGGAAATACTCAAAGTGATGAAAAGCAAGGATCTACAACCAAGATTGCTCTACCCAGCAAAGCTATCATTTAGAATGGGAAGGCAGATAAAAAGCTTCCTAGACAAGAAAAATCTAAAGGAGTACATTACCACCAAACCAGCATTATATGAAATGTTAAAGGGTTTTCTTTAAGAAAAAGATAAAAAATATGAACAATAAAATGGCAATAAATACAAACCTAACAACAATTGAATCTATAGAACAAAATAAATAAACAAGCAGAACAGAAACAGAATCATAGATTTAGAGAACAGTTTGATGTTTGCCAGAAGGGAGGGGGTAGGGAGAATAGGAGAAAAGGGTGAAGCGATTAAGGAGTACCAATTAGTAGTTACAGAATAGTCATGGGGATGCAAAGTTCAGCATAGGAAATAGAGTAGCTAATGGGCACATATGAATGACCCATGGACATGGACTATGATGGGGGATTGTCTGAGGGAGTGGGGTGGGGGGAGGAGTGAGAGGGCAGGAGTGAGGTAAAAGGGAAAAACTGAAACAACTGTTAATAGCATAATTAATAAAATATAATGTTTAAGAAAAAAGCATTTTAGAAGTTTGAAGTATCTTCCAGCAATAATGATTTCTGCCTCTCCAGAATATCAATATTGGCACCCATGACAATTGCCAGAAAACTCAAAGGAGAAAAATACAGAGAAATCCAGAAACCACAGATCCCTTAAGTCTACCCAGCTTGCTAACCATGTTAATGACCTTTGACTTTTGTAAATAATAAAGATTATCATCATTAGGTCATGTTTAACTAATTTGAATTTTGAGGAAAAGAGGTAGATTATTAAGATTGTACAGATCAATTCATTTGATCAAAAAATAAAATTTTCATACAAGAATGTAATTTGAACATTCTTGTATGAAACTATGTCCTCTAGTTTACTTTGGGTGTTAAGGAGAGTTGTATGTATGTATGTATGTATGTATGTATGTATGTGTGTATGAGATTTGTGCAACAGAATAAACAACTGAATCTAATTATACCCTGTTCAAATTGCACTATTTGTAGTCCAAAGTATTACAATATTACTTTTTCCTCTGTGAAGGCTCATCCCAAGAAATGATTAGAAAGCCAATGAGAAGATCACAGAGATAAATATATAGAAAATAAAGTTACTTTTACCTTGAGAGTCCTCCACACCAATGGCTACTGTTGGAACTTCCTTCACTGATAATGCTAGTGCGACTTCTAGGTCTCTCTGGTAGAGCTTGTCATCGAGAGCCATTCTGGAGGAGACACACAATAGTAATAATGAGTTTTTTAAATGATCAACCTCAAACAGAAAAGTTTGAGAATTTCCTGAATTACTATTTAAGAGCTGCTAACCTCACAAAAATGTTTTTTAAACAATAATCATAATCATAATTGACCTTTAAGTATGACAACTAAAATGTCACAGTGTCATGTTATATCTCGTGTAAGAGATTTGAAACAGGAGCAGCATGGGCTGCTGCACTTACTATTTCTGTTCACTGCAATGTTTGTCCTTACTGCCAGTTCCACCCAGGTGGGAAGCACCTGCTCAACCTAGAATGAAGACCTGGCTCAAAGATCACCTCCACTTAGAGTCATGCTTGATTTCAACCCATACCTCCTCAGGCAGCTATCATAGGTCTTGTATTTAATTTAAAAAATTTTTACATTTGTTCCTCCCAATCTAGACTTTAACAAATATTTTTACAAGTACTCACTGTGTATGGGGTGCTGCACTAGACAGGACATAAAAATACCGTCAAGGAGTCTTCAGTTAATGAGGAGGGTAGGACATACTAACAATTGTCCCACCTGAGGAAATTATTATGTCTCCTACTCAAGGTGGTGAAAAGTGCTATGGTGTGTAAGAGGAAATCAAAACCAGAAAAGCAAAGGTTGCAAAAAAGAGGAAATACTGAGATGTACCTTGAATGATTTATTTTTTTTATTTTTACTGTCATAAAAACAGACATAGAGATCAATGGAACAGAGTAGAGAGTGTAGAAATAAACTCATGATTTTATGGTCAATTAATATTTGACAGAGACAGCAAAAACATACAATGAAGTAAAGACAATCTATTCAATATATGGTGTTGGGAACACCATGTTGGGGACACCATGTCAGAAACATGCAAAAAATAACACTAGACCACCTTCTTACAGCAAACACAAGAATAAACTCAAAATATATTAAAGAAGTAAATGTTAGACTTCAAACCATAAAAATCCTATCATAAAATATAGGCAGTAACGTCTCAGACATTTCTCATAGCGGTACATTTTCCCCTGCTATATCTCCTTGGAAAAGGGAAACAAAAGAAAAAATAAAGAATTGGGACTGTATCAATCTAAAATGTTTTTGCACAGCAAAGGAAATCAAGAAAATGAAAAGACAACCCACGGAATGGGAGAATATATTCACCAATAATATATCTGAAAAGAAGTTAATATCCAAAATTTATAAAGAATTTGTATGACTCAAAAAACAAACAATCCAATTAAAAATGGGCAAAAGACCTGCATAGACACTTCTCCAAAGAGGACGTACATATGGCCAATAGACATGAAAAGATGCTCAATGTTACTAGTCATCAGAGAAATGCAAATTAAAACCACAATGAGATACCATCTCGCACCTGTCAGAATGGCCATCACCAATAAATCAACAAACAATGAGTGGTGAAGATGTGGAGAAAAGGGGAACATTTGTGCATTGTGGTGGGAATACAGACTTGTGCAGCCACTGTGTAAAGCAGTATGGAGTTATCTCCAAATATTGAAAATGGAACTGCCTTATGACTCAAGATAACACTTCTGGGAATTTATCTGAGGAAACCCACAACACTATTTCAAAAGAACACATGCGCCTCTATGTTCATTACAATGTTATTTATAATAATCAAAATTTGGAAGCAGCCAAGTGTCCATTAGTAGATGAGTGGATAAAAAAAGCTGTGCTACATTTACAAAATGGAATACTACTTGTCAGTAAGAAAGAAGGAAATCTTACCCTTTGCGATAGCATGGATGGAACTGGAGAACATTATGCTAAGTGAAATAAACCAGTCAGAGAAAGACAAACACCAAATGATCTTAGTCATATGTGGAATTAAATGAACAAATTGAACTAACAAGAAAAATAGAGACAGTCTCATAGAGAGCAGGCTGACATCTGCCAGGGTTGGGGGCACTGTGTGTGGGGGAGGGAGGGATTGAGCGAAGAAGAGAAAAAACTCCTGGACAAGAACAGCAGTATGGTGACTGCCGAGGTGAGCTGCAGGAAGGGGGCAATGATGAAGGAGGGTATGGCGGAGGGTAAATGGTGACAGATGAAAACTTGACTTGGAGTGGTGAACACTGTGGATGGTGTTATAGAACTATACACCTGAAATCTGTATAATCACCCCCAAAAAGAAACCCTGTATCCACTGGCATTCACTCCCCACTTACCACTACCCAGCATCTGGCAACCACTAATCTACTTTCTGTTCCTATGGACTTAGACTTATTGTGGACACTTTGTATTAACAGGATCACAAAACATGTGGCCTTTTGTACCTAGCTTCTTTCCATCAGCATGTTTTCCAGGTTCATCCATGCTGTAGTGTATATATCAGCACTTCTTTTTGTCACTAGATAGTCTTCCACTGCATGGATATATACCATGTTATCTTTTCATCAGTTGATAGACATTTGGATTGCTTGCACTTTTTTGGCTGTTCTGAATAATGATGCTACATTCATGCACAGGTTTTTTGTGTGGGCATGGATTTTCATTTCTCTTGGATATACAAGGGGGTCCCTCCAAAAACTGAAACTTATTTATAAAAAATTGTGTATTTATTCTTACATGTTTAAACTTCAGTCACTTTCAAAATATTCTCAACTTGATGTTATACACCTATAGAGATTTTTCTCACTGCTCAAAACAATTTTTGAATTTGTCTATTTTGATCCCTTTTACTGCTTCTGCTGTTTTTTTTTGTTTGTTTGTTTCACCTATTCCACATTGACAAAATGAAGTCGCTTGGGGCAATATCAGGTAAATAGGAAGGGTGGGACACAGGGGGGTTCATGTCGTTTTTAGTCAAAAACTGCTGAACCCTCAGCATAGTGTGAGCAGGTGCACTCATAAATTACCCATCATCAAATGGATAAACACTGAAAGAATCTTAGAAAAAAAAAAAGTCACTGAAGTTGCACTCGGCCTCTCACAACGCCAGCTGGTACACTGATACAGATGGGTTTCCAGAACACTCACCTAGAGAGGGAAGCCTATACTACAAGGGGCCTGCCCTCTAAAAGATAATTCCGGTTTTTTGGGGGTCCCCCTTCATATGTCTAGGCTGGATGATAAATTCGGTCTAACATTTTGAAGAACTACTACTTTGTATTCTTATGTAGGTGCACCACTTTACATTCCTAGCAACCATGTATGAAGGTGGGTATGACGTATTATCTCACTGTGGTTTTTGATTTGCATTTCCCTGACAGCTAAGGATGTTGAACATCTTCTCATGTGCTTATTAGCCATTTGCATATCTTTTTTTGGAGAAATACCTACTCAAATCTTTTGCCCTATTTTTAAATTGGGTTATTATTCTTTTGATTGTTGAACTGTAAGAATTCTTTAAATATTCTGAATATAAGTCCCTCATTGATTATATGATATGCAAATATTTTCTCTCATTTGTGGGTTGTTGTTTTTTTTCCACTATATTTAAAATGTAGTCCAAGAACCTCAAAAACACAAACAAAAACTGAGAGGAAGAAAAGTGAAGATAATGACATGAGCTAAATGTCTCTTTTTTTAAAAAAAAATATTTTATTTATTTTAGAGAGGTGGGAGGGATAAAGGGAGAGAAACATCAATGTGCAGGAGATACACTGATTGGTTGCCAACTGGGGATCTGGCCTGCAACCCAGACCAGTATTCCAACTGCCAACCTTTTGATCCACAGGCCAGCATTCAGTCCACTGAGCCACATCAGCCAGGGCAAAGTCCCATTGTCAATTAACTTTTTTCATACTTGTAGCAGTAAACCACCACATGCCCCATGTTCCACTTGTTAATACGCTTCTGTCCATCTCCTCTCCATATTGCAAGTTTTGTGCCTCTCAGGACTTCCCTCACCCTATCTTCTCCCTTGGTGCTAACTGATGGAATTCCAGGATTAGTCTAGAAACTGCAGGATTTCCTGCTGACAAGCCTTAACAATATAAAGAGAAAATATTTATAGAAAATGCATGTTTTTAAACTTTATTAAATTTTCCTTACAAATGTAATTTTTAACAAAGTAGTAGCCTTTTAAGATTTGAGGGCTTCAGAGAGACAGGGTCCTATAAAAGTAAGCTATAATTTCAAAACTTTGTAAGTATAATTGCCTTAATATTTAAATGGATATTCCCTTACATATTTGTGAATTTCTTTTTTGAGCCAGAAGGGGGTAAATGGTACAACCCTGTTCTCCTATAAGGTTGTACCATATACCTATGACTCTACTTGAACACACATTTAAACCAAAAGTTTGAATCTGCTTCTATTTTTATTTATTTATTTGTTTATTTTAAATCCTCATCCAAGGATATGTTTATTGATTTTTTTAGACAGAGAAGGAGAGAGGAAGGAAAGGAAGCGAAGGAGGGAGAAAGGAGGAGAGAAAGAAGGAGAGAGAGAGAGAGAGAGAAACATTCATTGGTTGCCTCCCATCCGTACCCTAACCAGGGATCAAACCCACAACCTTTCTGGTGTAAGGGATGACGCTCCAACCAACTGAGCCATCCAGCCAGGGCTGTTTGTCTTTTAAATGAACACATATGATATATTTACTGTATATCTTACCTCTCACCTTTTTTTAGGAGTTTTCTCTTGTAATGGGATGTCTTCTTTCTGGAGATTCTTTAATTTAGGTTTTGGCCTTTCTAGTTTTAACTCCTTTGGTGTTGTTCTAGATTTCTTATTTAAAGGTCCAATTGCAGAAACAAAATCATCTATTCATGTGTGAATTAAAAATAAAGAATATATAAAATTGCTTTTTCTAAGTGAGAAATAAATAAAATTATTTTCTTAGTAGTTAAAATTCATTACAGTGTGTTCAAGTTATAAGGTTAAGCAAATTATTTTTCACAATTTAAAAAATATTGTTGATATATTGTTTTTATTCTCACTCATTTAGTTTTGTTTTAATGACCTTTATTTATTTAAATATCAAAACAAATTCACCCAAAAGCTGATATATTTCTGTTGACACTCAACATAAAACTGCTGCTGTAGCTTTAACTCACACATGATACATGTATGAATACTTTTAGGTTACCTGTACTTTTAATCACACATCAGCATTTACTAATATGTATTGTATGTATTATAACTTGTCACTTGTCTCCACTTCTACCCCATGATGTCTAGAATACAACTGGTAATTTATAAGTATTTGGTGTGAGACCGATGAAATGATAAAAAGCTACAAATTATATTCCATATTATTTTCTCCTAAGTCTTAACACCCATTTAAGGCTGTGCCCAAGACAAAACAGCATTCCTTCAAACCTCAGAGTTAGTAAGTATTTGATTCAAAAAAGCTCTGGTGGCTGAGAAATAGAAAACCTTTTTCAAAGATAACATAACCTAACCCCATATTTCTCAAACTTTTTGACCAAAGTTCCCTTTATAGCAGAGACAAGTAAATGTATAACTGCATAGGGTATAACTGAAGCCTAACTTTCTTCAAGGTATTGTTTTATTGTACAATTAATGGACATTTCACATTATATTCTGTAACACATTTGTGTCTCAAAGAAAAAAAAGCAGTCTGGCCCTGGCTGGCGTAGCTCAGTGGATTGAGCGCGGGCTGTGAACCAGGCATCGCAGGTTCGATTCCCAGTCAGGGCACATGCCTAGGTTGCAGGCCATGTCCCCCAGCAACCGTACATTGATGTTTCTCTCTCTCTCTCCCCCTCTCCCTTCACTCTCTAAAAAAAATAAATAAATAAATAAAATCTTTAAAAAAAAAAGAAAAAAAAGCAGTCTGTACTTCAAAGTAGGAGTCAAACCTCACTTTGAGGTATAGGGACCTATAGACCCACTTTACCTGGCCTTCTAATTTCATCTACATAATTCTTGTCAGTGTAATTATCAGCATAATTATCCCAAGTACTTAGAGAATTATTTTTCTAGACCTATGTCATATGCAATTGGGTAATATGTTCAACATTACACACACACACACACACACACACACACACACATGCACACAGATTTCTGAGGAAATGATTTCCAAACCTTTAAAACAAAATAAGAATCTCTACATACCATCATCATCGGAGTCCTCGAACTGTGAGTAATTGACTGGTTTCTTATTCCTGTGACCAAGACAGAAATTTTTCATTTACGCAAAGGTGAAAAAAATTATTTCCTTCCTCTAGGCACTAAATGAACTGGTATTCCAGTTTTCATTTCTGTCTTCTGCCAAATTCCCAAGTGTCAATAATCTAATATGTTAGTGGTTCTTTCAAGAAAAAAATGGTTTTCTGTGAAAGAGGCTAGCTCAGCTCACAACGCACAAGTGTGCTTCCTTAAGACAACTGTGGAAGTGCTCTGTGCATGCTTCCCACTCCCTCATATGGAACACGCAATGAAGCATATTCGTGTTACTGCCCTACTCTTTGGAAGTAAGGAATTTGAGAGCTGAGTATTGAAACCCCTTTGGAAATCCTGAGATTAAAATCAACACTTAAAAAAGTATGCTCGATGGTTAAACTATGACCATATAATTCTTACTGCTTCATCAAGCACATTCTTTAGTGAAACTGGCACTTTTTTTTTTTTAATTTTTCTGAGTGTGTAGCAGTAAGAATACAACGACTACTCCTACAGTTTGGTGCCACTCCCTTGACTTATACGAAGATACCAGCCATTTGATCACTATTGCAATCAATGAAAACAATAGAAAATGAAAAACAGCAAGTAATGACAATATTATGAAAATAGTTTGACCTCATGGACCTCCTGAGAAGGCCTCAGGGACCTGAAAGGGCCTGCGAGTCATATGATGACAACTGGCATTCCAGACAAAGGGATTATGTCTTCACCACTTTTACATTCAAAACAGAACTCTTGACCCCCACCTCCTGAACCTGTTCCTTTTCACGATCTTCCCGGGCTCAGTTAATGCAAAGACCAAGTCATCTGTGAGTCTTTTTCCCCCATTCCTTCACATTCACTTCATCAGCAAATTCTGTGAGCAGTGACTCCACATGCAATATCCCAAATTCATCTGTCCCATTCCATGTCCACGATAACACCCCAACCCAACCAGTATCCCATGATAAAATAGCCTCCTAACTGATTTTTCTGCTCCCCTCTGGTTACCCAGTGTCCCATTCATTCTCCACCAGCAGCCAGTCATCTTTACAAAGCCAAAGTTAGATTACTCTCCTCTACTTAAAACTCTCTACTGACTTCCCATTGCACTTAGAATAAAATCCAAACTCTTTCTAAATCCTGCAAGGCCCTACAGATTCCTCTGACCTAATCCCCGACAATGCTCCCCACTGCTAGCTAATGCTACAGCTTTAGTGGCCGCCTCGCTGTCCCTCAAATATGGTCAAGCTCAGGGCTTTGTCTCTTATTTCCTCTACGTGGATTGCCCCAGATTTTCATTGGCTATCTTTTTCTTGTTATTCGTGCCTCAGCTCAGGGGTCATCTGCTCAAAGAGAAACATCCTAAATATCCCATTTAAACTAGAGCTTTCCTCCTCACTTTCTCTCTCACATTCCAGTGTTTATTTTTGGCCTGCCAGCCTCACCTCTTGGTCAGAATGTAACCTTCTGTACCTAATCTGTAAAAGTAAATATATTTCATAACTTTACTAAATGAATGGTGGACCGTAGGCCTCAACTGTGGTTAAGTAGAGGAATAGTTTCAAATAATACAATGGAAAGCACAGAGAATCTGGAGCCAGGTTGACTTAGGTTTGAGTATTATCCTGCCACTCACTAGCTTTGTGACCCAGGTAAACCAGTCTTTATGCCTAGAAGTTTAACTCGATAGAACAGGGATGCCTAAACTGCCATATCAAAAAACTATAGTGAAGAACAAACGAAATAGCACGTAAGTAGGAGCTCGGTGAAATGCAGAGTTGTTGGAATATTACCATAATGAGGTCTTACTTGAGAGGGGTGGGTACAAGAAACGACAACTGCTGCGAAGGGAGGCAAGGAGGTGGAAAAAGAGCGCAGTGGGTGGCCCTCGGCGGAGGCTGGAGAGTTTCCCTGTAACCGCCCACCCCACTACCCCACTACCTCTACCCTCGGTTCTACCCGGCCCGTTCCCCTAAGTCGTCTGTAGGTGAAGATGCTCACAGCGTCTTCCTGCTCTTTCTCCCCATCCTCGCCGTGTGTCCAGAACTACTCACCTCACTGGCCGAACCATGGTAACCTTCAAAGCTGGATATTTGGAACTATAAAGTTCTTGCAGGCAGCACAGGCGGTTTCAATTCCCGCCTAAACCCAGACACCAGAGCTCTCCGCCCCCTGACAACAGTCCTCCAATGATTACCAGCCATCCTTACGAATGCGCATGCGTCCTCAGAAGACCTTAATCTGTTCACGCCCTCTCCAACTCATTGCCCTTCCGCTTCCGTTCTACCGGAGTCGAGTTCCTACTTTGCCGCTACACTTTCGTCACAAGGGTGGCTTTTTGTGCGTACTCTGAAATATACAACAAGGGTAGAAATACCCCTTCTTACACTTTAAATGGTTAAATTGAGACAGGATGGAACAAGGAGGCAGTTAGATCGAAGAATTTTCTACGTGGTGCCGGGAAAGGAGAAGGTGTGGGCGAATCGGCCGAAGCGGATTTGCTGGCTTTAAAAACCAGCGGGTAAGTCAGCTGATGTTCTCTGTGCTGCGGCTTCTTGACAGCTCTGAGTGTGCAGATCCCTCGGACTTCGGAACTTGGAGAGGTGAGTCCAGAACCGAGAGCGAGGATGCCCCTTCAGAATGCAACCCGGTAATAGAGCGGCTGCCTCGTCCTCGGCTGGAGCTTCGCAGCCCCGCAGTCTGCACTCAGCATCTCCACTCTCTTGGCGGTGTAAGTTCGGTCCTGCTCTCGTCCTTCCATCCCATTTTTGCATGGGGATCCTTCTTTGACTTCACCCCTGCTTTAAAGACAGAAAATGTGGGGAGAGAGAACTACATAATTAATTTGTTGAAACATACGTCTAAGTGTTGAACCTATTGACACGAAAGCTAATGGTTATTATTTACAAAAAAAATATTCAACCAAGGAAAAAGCAATAAGTGTTCTAGGCAAAGGAAGAGCATTCAGAAAGGTTGGGAGTGGGACAAGAGGTTTGGTATTGAAAGGAGTTCATTACGGTCGGAAAATAAAGTTTGCAAATTTGTGCTTTGGGGAGGAGAGGTGCAGGTGCTGAAAAAGAAAAAAACTTGGAGATTTACGCAGAGGCATTGTAAATTGGGTTAAGGAGTTTGAATTTTATCCTGAGAACAGTGAAATGTTATAAAAGTACTTGAACAGATAAATAACATGATCAGGTATCTACTTTGGAAAGATTACTGTGGGTTCACTGTCCTATTCTATTCTATTCTGACTCAGAATAGTGTAAGAACTGCTTTGAGGAGGAAAAAGCCTAGACGCAGACTCTAGGAAGGAGGCTGATAAATAAACCTTTACTTGATGTTGATTCTTAATCTTCTCGACTAGATTTTCTTCTTTCTGAACAGCATCCTTGTGGAATATTTTGTCTGAACAGTATGCCTTGTGGGATATTTTGTACTTTATATTTTCTGTGTGTCTTTTTCCCATATGGAAATCTTTCCAACACCCATCTCCCTTCTCTCTACCCCAGTCTGATCTCATACAATGTAAGATCTCCAAGATCACTTCTTGGTCCCTGATCTGTTACTTTGACTTTATATTCACCAACTGTTTCACAAATTCTATTATCTGCCCACCCATGCATCTCTTCCTAAGAATCCTCTCTGCTCTTTTCTCCATGTTCTTTTCCTGTTCTTGAGACCGCTACTTAGGAATGCAAAGTACTCTATGGGCACATTTTTTTCTTAAATAACCCTTAAACTTTTCATTTTAAAAAGAAGCACTTCATTTTCCTCATGAAGATGAAAATGCAGGGATAACAGTAGGAAAACTAGAATAATTGGCACAGAGTCACCCAAATAAAATCTCTGAATGGCAGAACATTGTCTTAGGTACATCATGTTTTTGATGGACTTATACCCTGCTGCTGATTTTTTTGTTAGTTCTGTAGAGATCCTGCAAAAGAAGATGAAGAAAAACAGAGAAAGATTCTGCAACAGAGAAAGGGAATTTGTGTATAAATTCAAAATAGGGAGTCAGTGCTTTGAACTGAGGGTGCCCCTCAAATTTCCTGTTCAAGAGAATGCCAGTGATTTACATGGACGTCTGATGCTGCTGCACAGTTTACCATGCTTTATAGAAAAAGGTGAGAACTGATGTTTTTTAATACCATTTTATTATTTTCCTAGAGTCTCTGTCATTAAAAGTTTCATGTTAGAAAGCATAAACCTAAGAAGCGTTAGAAAGAGCCATAAATGTGAAGTGTTTAAATTTCTTTTAGGAACAAAAATGTTCCCCAGACCTTTGTTTTATTTAGTGCTTTTTCCTATAATCATTGTAGTTGTTTATAAGGCAAGTTAGTATAAAAATTTAGTTATATAATGAAAAATTAGTTACAAAGTCTGAAGTAAAACTTTTAACCTCTAAATTTAGTTGGGTGGATTCATATGGCATTTCAGCTATCACTTATTATATTATAGAATTATATTGCTAAGTGCATTGCCCCTTTAATGATCTTGTTCTCAATTCCTGAAATGGCATGGAAGAGAAAGAATATAAATCTTTGAATAATTTTTGCTTACCTAAAGTACTTCCATAATCTCATCTGTATTAAACCATTTTTAAATGTCTATATTGCACCTCACAGATGAGAAAAAAAATTTAAATTGAGAACGTGTTGGGTTGGAGATAGTTAGAGCTCAAGGAAACCTAGAAACTTCCTAGCACAATATCATTGTACAAATAAGGAAATCTATACGTAAAGAGGTTAAATTATTTGCCTATAGCATTGGTTCTCAAGCTTTGTTCCCTGATCAGAAGCAATAGCATCACCTGGAAACTTGTTAGAATTGCACATTCTTGAGCCCCACGCTGTTCTTCTTGAATCAGAAACTCTGGGGGGTAGCATGCAGTAAGCTAGTTCGGTAAGCCCTCTGGGGAATTCTGGTGCATGCTCAAGACTGAGAAGCACTGGTCTAATGTGACATTGTGGACAGAGCCAACACAGGAACACAAGTACCCTGACTCCCATCTCAGTGCTTTCTCCATTATATCAGTCTCTAAGTATTGTCTCTACGAGTGGAATTATAGAGAATCTGAATTAAATCAGTTTTAATATACTAATTCAATTATGATTTCTTCAAAATCAAAGAGTATAGCAGTACATGTATAGGAAACTATTTCATTTAAATACAGTACCCTTCAAACCCTCAAAATCTGTACAAGGGTTCTTTCTATGTGTAACTTTACCTACTCAGTTTCAGACTGAAGCATCAGGCTTAAGAAATTAACAGATTATATCAAAGTTATGCATGAGAGTTAAGAATTTTGACTATTCTTCAAGCAGTAACCAGTAATAGTAAAGAAAAATGGCTGTGAGTTAGTTAAATGATCCCCTAAGCTTTTTTTATTTAGACATTTTCTTAAGGGGATAAGCTTGATGTAATAAAATTTCACATTGGAATGCTTAATCAGATAAAATATTCCCTGTGTATGTCTGGATTTTGCTGATGATGGCATTTCTTGACCTTGTTACAGACTTAAAAGAAGCTCTGAGCCAGTTTATAGAAGAAGAATCCCTCCGAGATTATGATAGAGAGGCTGAAGCATCTCTGGAAGCTGTGAAATCAGGTGAAGTAGATTTACATCAACTGGCAAGTACATGGGCCAAAGCTTATGCTGAGGTAAGAAAATAGATCAGATTGTAAATTTCAAGAATATTTTGAACTTTGATGAGGATTTTTAAATTGCTAAGATAATAGTGAAACAGTTGAAGAATTCTTTTTTCTCTAATTACAAAAATTTATTCCATAACATACAATATATATTGATGCTTGAATACTCCCTTTCTGTATCAGGGTGAGTGCCTAAGACTCAGTACTTTACGTAATGCTTTTATAAAACAAGATGCTACTTTTGTATCTCTAACCAGCATAGAGTTGCCAGATTTAACAGGACACCAGTTAAATTAGAATTTCAGTTAAACAACAAATAATTTGTTAGTAAAAGCATATTCCACATATTCTATAGAACATATTTATAGTAAAAATTTATTCATTTTTTATCTGAAATTCTAATTTAACTTGGTGGCCTGTGTTTTATCTAGCAACCCTACACTAGCAATAGTAGCTTCTTTTAATCTGGTTTACTTTGTCCTCTCACTTACCTTCACTGTTGTTAGATACTTATGTAATGTCACCATTTTTCTATTAAAATAGTATACCTTATTTCATAAAGTCTAAGATGCCATTGATTATAGCACACCATTATTTTATTTACTACTAAGAACATCTCCACCTTTAAACTATGATAGAATGCCATGACACTATCAAATATAAGATATATTCTGTTTTTGGAGAGTTGTAATATGAAAAAATATGTATCTTAGAATTGATGAAATATGCTACATTGAGAACCTATTATATTCCAGGTACTATGTTAGGTGTCGGGTACAAAATAGTGAGCAAGACAAACACAAAAAAAATTTATATTTTAGTTAAAGAGGGAGATATAGCACTATGTAAACAAACAAATAAATTCAATATTTGCGAGCTATAATGAGTGAATTACATTCCACTTTAAGCAATTCAGTCTGTAAGAATAAAAAAGAAATCAATTTTATGGGATCACATTCGTCATTCTAAGCAGTTTGGTCTTTGCCAGAAAGGTTTCCTAGTTTATATAAAAGATAACACTACTTATACATATTATTTTAAATTCTAAAAACATAATTATTTTATTTTAAAAAGATATGTCTGTGGTAATTACAATTTAAAGAAACCTAATCTTTCTGCTGATAAAAAGAAAGAAAGCTATAAGATGTATTAAAAGAATAATTTCACTGAATTTATTCAACCAATATTTTTCTACCTCTAAAGCGGATGGGGTATATTGCTGAGGCTAAATCTTTGCCCTCTGGAAGCATACAGTCTAGTAGGAAGACAGAGAAATCCACAGACTGTTGCAACACTGTGCAGTTGGTGTTAGGATTAGGGTGCGATACTGTGGGGTCATCTAGAGAAGTTGGGGGAAGAAGGAATGGTCAAGAAAGAATTCTTGAAGAAAGCAGTTTCTCCTCTAGGATTGCTTGTTCTAATATAAAATCTGGAAGCAGAACCTCTCCCATCCCTGATTTTATGTAATCAACAAGAGAACTTCTGAATACTAGGTCAACAAATGCTTCCTTGTTTTTTTAATTATAAAAAATGATTACCATATATACTAAAGTTATGGTTTTACTTACTTTTGTGCTTTAGCCATTCTAAACATAGGAATTTGACTATCTTTCAAATTAATGACCCTAACAATAGTAACAATAATAGTAACATCAATCTAACAAAATAATAACAGTTTATACTTATTAATTTAATTACAAGAGTACAGATTTATCATGAATTAAAAATCATCAGTATCAATTGAGCAAGTGCTCTATCCCACACTGCACATTTAGTAAGTACAGAGCACTTTTTGTAGAGTTCAGATTTCTAGCAGTGCCAGGGTTAGAACTATAGTAGCTTGTTTATTTTTAAAGACTTAAGGAGAAAGAAAGGCAAAGAAGTGATTTTTAACAGTAAAAAAAGAAATATTGAGAGGAAAGTAAATGACAAGAACCAAGTATTGCTATTCCCACTGGATATGTTTAAGTTCTCACTGGCTGTGAAAATTACAATATAAAAGCCAAGCAGCTCAATACAAACTTAAGAAATATGGAAATTAGTGACCAAAAGGAAGGAATTAAAAAAGAAAAGGGAACTCAGTAGCAGATTGCAAAAGGGCCTGCAAGAGATTAGAAGCTGCAGAACTGTGGAGATTAGAAAAATCGAAGGATACCCAGCAGCAGACACTGATGGTGGAAGCAGAGCAGAGCAGTCGATGAGACAGAGAGTGCTAAAGCTTCTCTGCAACGTATAGGTAAACGGTATTGCAGTGGCCTGGAGACGAACAAGGAGCACTGATGAAGAGGTGCAATAACAGAATGTTTATAGTAATACAAGTTGCCCAGGGTTATGAGAGAATGAGCTCCATTTTGTATAAATGGATTTACTAGATATTTCAGATGTAACATACTTAAATAACGAAACTTTTGTTTTAACCACTTTTTCATGAAGATCTTTTGAAAATGTAGTACACATTTTCTTGTTTTCTTAAGCATGGTATATCAAAGTCAGTTCTAACTTCCTTTTGACCCCAGGTCATCATTATAAATGTAAGTGATTATAGCTTTGTACAAGGATGCAGCGAGGCACTGCTACGGAGGGAGGGCTGCCTGTCCTATCACTGCAGAGATGTGCTGAATATGCTGCTGTTATATAAGGATTTTGCATTAAAGAGGACCCATGACCCTCGTACACAGAGCTGGGCTTTAATGGATATGCTTTATGGTATAAGGAAGTTTTTTCATTTTTTTTTTTTTAATAAAGATTTTATTTGCTAATTTTTAGAGAGAGTAAGGGAGGAATAAAGAGATGGAAAGAAACATCAATGTGTGGTTGCCTCTCACGCATCCCCCACTGGGGACCTGGCTCACAACCCAGGCGAGTGGCCCAGACTAAGAATGGAACCGGTGACCCTTTGGTTCACAGGCTGGCACTCATTCCACTGACCCATACCAGCCAGGGCGGTATACGGAGGTTTTGATGGTGTACTAGAGTGTATGTGACTGTTAATTCCTACCCTGTAGAGTAATGCTATTTTCTTCTGTATTTCCTTTTCTACTGTCAGAGGGTATATTACTTTTTCTGCTTCTAGTCCCTAAACATCTAATTATACTGTTTGTTCTAATCACTCCTGTGTCATTTGTTATTACATTAGATTTCTTCTTTTTTTAAATCATGAGAAATAAACTCTGATAGGTAAAGAAAGGCAAGCAGAGGAATCATTGTCAAAATTGTGAAGTTTGCTGTTTGTTTTTGGTGGTGCCCTGTCTTCCATTTCAGTCCTTAGTTCTCTTTGCATTCATTGATTCAGCAAATGGGTATTGAGCATCAGTTACATATCTAATATTGTATTAGGCACTTGGGGTATAACAAAAACCAAATAGACACAGTTCTTGCCCTCACAGAGTATACGGTCTAACAGGGAGACATGATGCAAATTCACTTCAGTAAGTGCTGTGAGAAGGGGACTACAGGGTGCTGTGACAGCACAAAGCTGGTACACATATGCTGGGCTACAGAACTTTGGGGAAGCTTCCTAGAGGACAGAGAAATTTAGTTAAGATCTGAAAAATGGTTGGAAATAGATGGGTGAAAGGTGTATGATGGGGAAATGGAGAGAGAATATCCTAGACAGAGGGTGTAACATATACAAGGCCTGGAGGTGAGGGAGCCTGTGGCACGCCAGAAAAATGAAAAGAAGTTCAGAATGGCTAGAAAGGAGTCTTGCAAGCCATCTTGAATTTTGTCTTTATGCTGATGGTAATGAGCAGCTTTGAAGGAGTTTAGCAGAGGAGTGAGAAGATCATGTTTACATTTTGGAAGAATCAGTTTAGTGTATTAGTGTGAAGAATATCTTGGAAAGGAGAAATTTGAAGTAAATTAGAAGACTTACAGTTTTAGGGAAGAAATGATGAAATCTTAGTCTAGATAATAGTAGGGATAAAAAGATAATAAATGTTTTTTTATTCATATATTTACTTATTCAACAAATACTGTATGTGGGTCCTGTGGTATGCATTAGGGGTGTACCAACAACAAATTTGGTTCTTATTCTTACCTACTGATAGTGAAGAAGAGTTATTACACAAGTGCATGACTAATGTATAATTGTAAACATGTTATAGGGAAATAAATATGGTACCAACAAGAGAGAACTGGGAAGTGAGAGGCTAATTCATACGGGTTTAGTGAACTCTTCTCTAAGGATGTAACATTTAAGCTGAAACTTAAATGATAAAAGATCATTTGGCCCAGATTTCTGTTTCAGACTACTGGGTAGATGGCGAAATGCAGTCTCTGCTCATTTGAGGAGAGGCAATTTTTCGCATAAAGTGATGGCTTCGGTTTTACACCTATTGAGTGTGAAGTGCCTGTAAGACACCTAAGTAAAGTTGTCTCATAAGGTCTTAAGTATATAGATCTGGCACTAAGGAAAGATAATTGGACTGGAGACATGGGTGTGGAAGTCATTCATACACAGATGAATTCTGAAGTCTTAGAATGAACGAAATTGTGCAGGGTATTTATGTGAAATGAGATTAGATGCCTGGAAAGAACCCTGAGAAACCCTGTATTATAATTGTATTAATTTACTTGTATCCTTTACTTGTGGATATCTACCTGGAATTGTCTCCTTTATTGTCTGTTATAGCTCTGGTATCTAGTACAGAGCCTGCAAACAGTAGGGCTTTGGTGTGTGCTGGATAGATAAGACAGATGGATAGCCCCCCCACACACACAAAAAAAAGGATGAATGAATATACAAACAAATGAACAGACACTAGCACCTAAGGGATGAACAGAGGAAGAAGGACCTGCAAAGGAAAGAGAGGAACTGGCCAAATATGTAGAGAGAAGGTAAAAGATTATAGTTTCATAAAAGTTAAGGAAAAGGCACCAAGACGGAGGGAATAGTCAATAGTTTCAAATGCTGCAGGGAAGTCCAAGCAAGGAAAAGACTCAGTAACATTATCTATGGGGTTTACCAAGTTATCTTATCTACAGAAAGATCAGTTTCAGTGGATTGGTGGGGACTGAAATTAGATTTCAGTGGCTTTAAGAATGTGTGGGAGTATGCAAATAGAAGGAGTATAGTAACTCACGGGCTGTATAGAGAAGGAGGATGAGGCACTTTCAGAATGGGAACACAAGATCAGAGGTTTGTTTTTTAGGGTGGTAGAGATGAAGACTGGAAGGGATAGAATCCAGAACTCAAGTAGAGAATTAGTCTTTACTGGAAGGAGGGACACTTCTTTCACTATAGCAGAAAGGGTGGATATAAGTTAAGAAAATGTTACTACTTTGATAGCAGAAGTTGAGGTTATTTTCTTCTAACTGCTTCTACTTTATGAAGATCTAATAAAGACAGGTGATGTTTTCAGATGAGTGGGGGACTAGTGAGATAGCTGGATGTTTGAGAAGAGAACTAACCAGAGGAAGATGGATTGGCAGTCATCAGTGAAGGGAGGGGTTAGAGTTACACCAGTCTGCCACCATAAACTTTAGAGTTTTTGTAATTTTTCTGCTGCAGCTCTCTACATCCTGGCTGTAAGATTTAGAGTTTTATTAGGTGACCAAGAGAAACAATATCAATTGGGGAATCTTCAGTTGAAGATTTTGACAAGACAGTGGTTGAATGCTGGACCATGCAATGTAAACTACAAAGGGAAGAAATTGAAGTTAGGTGGGAGCTAATGGCTGATTAAAAGAGACAGAGAGACAGAGAGAGAAAGAGAAAGTAGAAGGGCCTATGGAGCAGAGGTCCTAATGAGGTTGAAGAGCCAATAGCCTGGGAGTAATTGAATGAGGTCTTGGTTGGAGGTTATACTCAGAGACTGAGTGTTTGAATTTTTGAGGTTGAATTGTTCTTAGTAATGATAGAGAATGGGTGACTGAGGTGGAGTGGAAGACTTGTTAAAGAGTTCAGAGAAGAAAGAAGGCAAGGCATAGGATGGGTTATCCATGAGACATCCAAGTGATCAGGGCTGGTGACAGGATGTGGGTCAGAGAAATATGTGAATGAGGGTGAGGGATGGGTAGGTTGTTAGGTAACCATGGCTGCTAAAGATAAGGGATGCCTAATGATTCGAGCCTCAAAGAAGCTGAGCTTTATGACAGAATGTGGAGGTAAAGAAATAGTAGCCTGGACATTGAATGCTTTTCTCTCAGCAGGCCTTCACTCAATGCCCCATTCCTCTCAATTTTCACAGTCCTCTTTCTCATATCATCTCTCCCGAGGCAATGGAAGGGTTAGATCGAGGGAAAACTATTTAAATGGTGCTTCTCATGTAGACAGTTTCTACCTATTCTAAAGCTTGCTATAGGCTGAGTTTTCAATTGATGTTGCAAATTATTAGTTAGCTGATATGACTGGTGGGGTACTGCATGTCTGGTGTTATGTGCGCCAGGCAGATCCCTGTGATCTTGCACTTGCTCCTTCCTACAAAATTTCAGCCTGAACCTGACATGAATTTTGAACCGAGTTTAAGTCACATGGACTGGTTATAATTCCTAGAGCAGTGCCAGGTGCAAAGATATGAAGCAACCACCAGAATGTGGCTTCAGGTTTTCAGAGGCATAGAATAGATGAAATCCATGTTCTAGATTGAGCTCATCATCTTACTCCCTTCCCTCCTGATCTGACAAATTGACTGAAAGAAAACCAGGGGGAAAGTTCACCTACTGATTGACCAAGTTCAAAATACCTGTTGCTGCGATTTACCCATTTGTTTTCTTTTTAAAGTAAATTATTGCTGCAGTGAGGTTATAGATCAGGGGCACCAAGTCCATGGCCGCTTAGGAACCGGACCACACAGTAGGGGCTGAGTGGCAGGCAAATGAGTGAACTGGTCCTAGGGGTCAAAAAGCTTGGGAACTGCTATTATAGATTATGGTGTTTAATTTTTTCTTTGGTAAGAAAAGAGAAGCATTCAGATTTTTCTTTTCTTTTCTTTTATAATTATGTGTCTACAAAGATCAATAATGGAAAACATTGAAATCTTTTTGTTATTTCCACTTTTGCCATTAAATTTTATGATCCTTGACAAGGGGCTTCTCAGCATATCAGTTTCCTCACTTGTAAAGCACTGTGTCTGTATGGTGTGCCGATACAGGACATGTCTGTGGGACAGGCCTCTGTACCTGCCAGGGTGGATTTGTGTGTTGTGCTGAGGGGATTCTGTTTTGCCTCTCTCCGGGTTTCTGTTTTTGTTGTTTATCAGTGTTTACTCAGTTGCTTTATCATTTGATAGCATCTGTTTTCAAGTACCTACAAGCATGCTTACATTTTAAGAAGAAATCAGAATACTAGAAAGGATCAAAATAAGCAAATTATATGTGTTCCTCTTGATACAATTTCTATGTATGAATTGGGTTTTCAAAGTCATTGCATCATCACACTTTGGACCACATAGGTAACCTCATTTTCTAAATGGATAGCCTACAAAACATTTTTAGCAATATATTTCTTAATAATGAAAAGTTTTTTCTAATTACGTAATTGATACATGAAAATTATTCTATTATACAATGCCTTGAATATAAAGAAAGCAAAGGACGTCAGCAGTCCCACTGTGCTGAAATAGTCATCATTAGCATTTTGTTGATCTTCCCTTTGTGTATGTATGTGCTATTTTACAGAAATTGGATTATAGCACACTTAGCCTCATCATCGACGCTTTCTGTCTCTCCCTCCACATTAACCCCTCCCCATCCTGCCTCCAGGTAACCTACATTAACAACTTAATTTACATCTTTTTATTTTTTTCTGTGTACTCAGATCATTTCAGATAACCAATATATACACAAATAAATAGAGGGTCCTTCTGTCCTTGTCTGAGGTACAAAAATAAAATCATAATATACTTTTCTGGTAGTGTATTAAATAAAAATCCTACGTCATAATTTTAAAATGTCTGTGTATCATTTGCAGACCACATTAGAGCATGCAAGGCCTGAAGAACCGAGCTGGGATGAAGATTTTGCAGATGTGTACCATGACCTAATCCATTCCCCTGCATCTGAAACGCTCCTAAATTTGGAACATAATTACTTTGTTAGTATCTCAGAATTGATTGGTGAAAGAGATGTGGAGCTGAAAAAATTACGAGAGAGGTATTTCAGATTTCTTGCATTATCATAGTAATATTACATCATCAAATAGGTGACCTGCAAAACTTGTTTTTATTTTGTTATGAATAAATTAGAAAAAGTTCTTTATATTAGAAATTAATTATTTTTGTGTGTTTAAATCTGTAATTTCAACTGGGAAATCCTCATAAGTTTATAAAACTTCTCAAGTGATTTACCTAAATAAATTATGGCACTTTACATATTCTTACTTTTCACTAGAGGAACTGAGATTGAGAACAGGCTGACAGTGACCAGAGGGGAGAGAGGAGGGAATTTCAGGGGAAAAGGGGAAGGTTTGCAGGAACTAGTATAAAGGACACATGGACAATAACAAGGGGGGTTGGAAGCAGGAGGGAGGTGGGGAGGGCTGGGGGGGTAGGCCTGGATGGGGGTAAAAGGCAGAAAACTGTACTTGAACAACAATTAAAATAAAATTCAAACAAAATAAAATTAAAAAAAAATAACAATTTAAAAAAAAAGAGGAATAGCTTACTTCTTTTGAAGATTTGCTTTGTTCCAAGCACTGTACAAAGGTGCTTTAAATGCTGTCTTAGTTCAGGCTGCTATAGCAAAATCCATAGACTAGGTAGCATAAACAACAGAAATTTACTTCTCTCTCCTGGCTTACAGACACTGGACCTTCTTGACGTGTGCTCACGTGGCCTTTCCTCAGTGTGTGTTCCTACTATGTCTCTTCTAGAAAAAGAGCTCCCGCATCTGTTTCTCTAGGCACTAATTCCATTACAAGGACTTCAACTTTCTAAACCTAATTACCTCCCAAAAGCCCTACCTTCAAATACTATCACATTAGGGTCTTAGGGTTTCAACATGAATTTGGAGAGGATACAAACATGCAGTTCATAACAGATGCCCTATTTCATTTGATCTTTACCACAACCCTACTATTATACCTATTGTGCAGATGAGGAAGCTGAGGCTTAAATATGTCTAAAGACTTGCTAGAATTTGAAGCCAAGAAACTTATGACTCTAAACCCCTTAAGTACTATACCATACTGCCTCCCGGTTTGGAACCTATTTAAAACCTTGCTGTGACTAAGTCTGTAGTCTCTTTCAGTTCATTTTGTAAGCTTATTTACATTATGAAAAAAAAAACACATATTGAAAGAAGTTTTAATTAGATTTGAATTTATTTTGTATGCATTACCTAATACAGTATGCGAACTGTTTTTATGGTCAAAACATAAAAAATTGCTAACATTACTTATTTTAAAGCATGACTTTCCAGATCGCTTCCTGGTAATTCCATAATTGTAGTAATAAGTCAGGACAAACTTCTAGATAATCCATTTTGATTTAACTGATTCTAATAACATTTATTGCCTTAAAAAACATTTACTTAAGACTTTAGGTATATATGGCATTAAGATAATTTTTTTAGTGTGGCCGATATAAAATTTCTCTGATTGCGAAATTACATTAGGAACAAATTACACATTACAAAATCAGTCCCAAATAAGTACATTTAAAATGATACACTGGTTTGCTTCTGTCCTTCATTAGCTCCGCATCAGAAAACTTTGGAGCTAACAAAATGAGAATACTGTGTCATTTTGAGGGTTGTCATAGTTAAGAAAACTTAAAAATAAAAATCATAAGCAAATGGATATAATCACTTTTCCTGTGGGTTACTGTCTTTTGTGTAGCAGATCAGCATTCTTCTTATATTGCATGGATTTGTAAACTTCCATAATAATTCCACTCCTCTGGACCTTTGATTCTAATATCCAATAAGATATTAGAACTGTCTCTGTGTCCAAAAAGAACATGATGTTTTGTGACATTTGTCACTCTTTATGGATTTGGGTTTGCTGATACGCTCTTTTGAGGCAGTTTATTTTTTTCCAGATGGGATATGTACAGTGTGGGTAGTTGCCACCAGGTAAATAGTTGAAGCTGTGTCCTTGGGGGAGACAAAAATTTGATTTTTGTCTATTCCTTTATTATGTAGCCAATAAAATTGTGAATATATTCTTAAAATAACAAAGATTAGATTTTTAAGAATATATAAAAATAGAATTACCTCATACTAATTAATTACCTTCAGTTGAACTTCGTTCATTTGATTTTCCCCTACCAGGGCTTCAAATAATTTAACTCATTCTGAATCTGTTCTTGGATATCAGGTTTTTGGGACTACAGACATTCTGCCTATTTAGGTATATTGAAAAAAATCCCCAACTTGACCGTTTATAGTTCATAATAGTCTGTACTAGTCCTTCTATTCAATCTGGTGAACTGCTCTAAATTGTGGCCCACTCTGCTGCCTACTTACTACACCTCCCAGAGAATTACATATGTGGCCATCGGTGTTCTGCAACCGTTCACCTCTGGAGAAACTGAATTAGCTTATCCATTTTCTGCATTCACTGGAAATGTACACATTTCTTTGTTTATCATGGAATAGTTTTTAGTAAGGGTTTGTTTTGGTTTATGTTATTTTTTGAAATGTCTTTTGCCAAAACTTCTTGATGGGTCTTTGCTTTTTTTCTTTCTAAAATATAAACAATATTTGAATACATTTGTTTTAAAAAACAGTTTTGTAGTTTATCTTTCACATATCCACACTGTTTGCTTGAAAAGGAAAAAATAAGCTATGTTCCTCTTAAAAGTACATAATATTTATTGCAAAGGTGAACAGTATATTTAAGGTAAGTTGGAATTCACTGGTATCTGGAATTTCACCCAAAATTTTGGTGCTTAATTCATTTATCTAATTCATGAGCAAAAGAGACACATTTTCCTATTTTTTTTATTTTAATTTCACTGTATATATTTAAAAGACAGTTTCTAAACACAGCATCAATACAGTTATAATGATCTTTCTTCCAAAGCGCGTTCAAGATAATATATAGGTTATCAGAATTATCATGCCTGACATGCTGAGCCAATACATAGTAGTTCATCTGAAATATAGTAACATTCCTTTGATCTTAACTATAGAAAATATATACTGTGTTATTAATACAGTGTGGGACAAAAGTAGGTTCACATTTTTGTGAATACACCAGTTTATTCTTGTATTATTTATTAATTATTGTATTATTTGCCATACAAACAACTGTAAACCTACTTTTGCCCCACCCTGTGTGTCATTAGCTACTTGTGTTTCTGACATACATTTAGGGTAAAATGAGTGTTCATGAAATTTTATTTGTTGAGTTCTTATCTATTAGTCTTTCTTTTTCCTCACTGGAAATTGGCTGATTTTGGCAAACCATATTCAAGTTATGTTTTATAACTTCAAGGTGGCAGTGATATTTTTTATCCACTAGAGGGAACATGTGTAATGTAAAATATTGATATATTCATATGGAAGTTTGTTTTTATAAATATTTAGCAGTTATTTCTGTTTTAAATAAAAATCTTACTTGCCAGCATAGTCTTCTCCTGACCTCTAGTAGTTAGTAAAACAATGTAGTCCCCACTCCATTAGAACTAAGTAGGGACTAAATGGCATAGCTTAATAGGAGAAGGTATATATAGAAATGTGTAAATGTATAACGTATGAGTGAGTTTCATTTATTGTATACATATAATTATCTTAATCAGTTGTTATAAAGAAGTATAAACTTTTTTCTAAGAGCAATATACTTAACTAGAATGATAAAAAATTCTTTAGTTGGTGTCTGTTTCACTCATTCCAGGTTTGTTTGAAATATGTTTTAGAACAAACTTTTTAACACATTTATATTAGAAGATAATTTTTTTATTTGAAAATTTTAATGAACTTATTTATTAAAATATAACATTACAGAATGGGCAAGAAACTGTAGGTGTACAGCTCACTAAACTTTCACAAAGTAATTACACCCATGTAATCATCACCCAACTCAAGAAATAAAATATCTCCAGCACTGCAGAGGCCACCTCATGCCCTTCTAATCACTGTCCATCTCTCTCCTGTACATAACCGTTACGTGAACTTATAATACCATCGATTAGCTTTGCCTGCAGGGAAAACTATTTTTAATTTCTGTGCCTTATTTATTTGGGCAAATGAAGAAGGTAAGACTAAAACATATCTCTAGAAGTATTTTATATTCCTCTGTAAAGAGAACTTGTAATTTAATGTTAGTTTCAATTCTTAGAACCTAAGTGGTAGCTTCTGGTTATAATAGGAACTAACTTCCGAAAGTTGACATTACTTTAACTCATGTACAAATAAATAGAAAATGTATTTAAGCTGGAATTGCAGAGTATCTTCTTTGAGGAAATGTACTGATAAAAAGGGGTCTGGACTTTTAAGTATTAGCCATGGAAATTGAAAGATGACCTAGATTTTGACTGCTTTCCTTTATGCCTTAAATTTAGATTAAAATTTAGCTGCATAAATGATATTTATGTTAAATTATATGAAGTTATCATTATAATTTCCACATCTCCATTTCTAATGTTTCAAAATGCTTTCTAGATATTATAGTTGCCATTCTTGGACATATTCCTATAAAATAAAAATTTTATTTTCACTTCATAGAGATTGTTCAATGAATCTGGAGTGTTCATATACCTTCAGATTCTGATGAATATATATGATCTTCTTATTTATGTTTTAGACAAGGTATTGAAATGGAAAAAGTGATGCAGGAATTGGGAAAATCACTGACAGATCAAGATGTAAATTCACTGGCTGCTCAGCATTTTGAATCCCAGCAAGTAAGTGAAGTACAATGACTTTTAGATATGCAGTTATTTTTTACTTACTTATTTTTGTAAAAAAGATTATTTAGTCAATATACTCTTTTTAGGATTTAGAAAATAAATGGTCAAATGAATTAAAACAATCAACTGCCATCCAAAAGCAAGAGTATCAGGAATGGGTGATAAAACTTCATCAAGACCTAAAAAATCCAAACAACAGCTCTCTCAGGTATTAATAATGCATTATTCTTATTAGATGGAAGTTTATTGTTAGTAATAATTTGTGTTTATTGTAAAATTGAACCTTTTTAGTTGTAGATATTTTTAAGTTACCAATGAAAATTTAAGATGATTTTATACTTTAAAAATATCACAGATTTTATGTGGATTGAGAGGGGGTTTAATTGGATTGTTTAAAGTAGTGATTTCTCCCCTAGAACTTAGCCTTATAAGTCTCTTAGATGTGTATACCTAAATAACCCCAAGTACTATCTCTTGTTTCTGTAAACTGGTTTCCTTTAGTTAGGTAAACATCAGTTGAGCACATCTTAAATACTAAGATTCTCTAATCAGAAAATAAAAATAATAACTGCCCATATGGAGCTTATATTCTATAGAGACTGATCTGTAAATAAAACAATACTGTACAGCGTGACACTTGCAGTAGTAGAAGCATGTACACGGTACGATAATAGCATAGAGACTTTTCGTAATTCATAATATGGATGGTAGCTTATGGCCTGAGTACATTGTGTTTCATATATAACCCCAGAACCTGACAGTGCCTGTGTTGTTTCCTGGCCATACATTCATATATTTGAGAATGTCTTCTTCCATGTCCTAAAGTATATTTCAATTGGAAATATACTTAATATGGTACAGTAATCCTATTTCTAGCATTAGCTGATATATACTACAAACATTCAGAGATAGCATTTTATTTGTATAATGTCAGTTTCCCTTATTAGTCTTACCTTGAAGACAAAAAAACATGTTTGTTTTTGCTGCTGTATACCAGATCCTTGTCAAATGTGTAGCTCTTGGCGCTGGTACCTAAGACATGCTCCATAAGTATTTATGGACTGGGGACAAACAGGAAGACATACAGGCAAACTATATACCTGATACTTATAGCTCCTCTTATCTAAGTATCATAATCTTTCATTTGCCTTATTGTTTTCCCCAAGACAACACCATAGAAATATTTTAACAGTGGTTATGATTAGAAATGGGATAATATTTTTAACACTAACATATTTGACTGTACTAATTTCAAATGAAAATAGTGATGAATACAATAAAAAGGGAAAGGCGGAGGGAAAGCTGGACTGAGAACATCTGTATGCCATAATATTACAGTGATGTTTCTCAGACTGCTAGTTGCACTCTGCTAGGGACCATTCTAGATTCTTTAGTTTCCAAACAGACTTTTAAAATAACAATAAGATGAAATGGAATGGAACAGAGCACAATAGAATAGGGAAAAAATATCAGCATGCACCATGCATGAAACTTTCTATAAATGAATGTATGTATTAAGCCAAAATGTAGAATAATATACTGTATATTATCAAAAATGTGGAATGTCACTAATTTAGTTAGTGAAGCTATGAAACCTCCATTCTGCAAAAATTATCTCCCACTTTGCTGCTGTAGTTACAGAAATTCAATATATAGGATCAGTTCTATTGTGTAAGTATTAACCTCTGCCTGCTCCTCCTTTTAAACACCGAATATTCCCAGGAAAAGGTATTTTTACTATGACTTTGTTAGTTTGCTTTCCTGTTTTGATAGAGGTGTTCTTGGGCAACAGAAATATGTTTTCAACACAACTATGTACAGAGTGGGGCAAAAGTAGGTTTATAGTTGAGTACACAAAACAGTTTATTTGTACATCATTATTTAGTAATTCTTGTGTTATTTGTCATACAAAAAAACTGTAAACCAACTTTAGCCCCACCCTGCATAGACTCCTATGAGCTGATAAAAAATGTATTTTATTTTTGTTCATTTATTTTTACTTTTTCCCCCTTTTTTATTGAGTTTATTGACACTGGTTAACAAAATTATATAAGTTTCAGGTACGCAGTTCCATAACACATCATCGGTATATTGTATTGTGTGTTCCTCACCCCAAGTCAAGTCTCCTTCCATCATCATTTATGCCCCCATACTCTCCTATACCTCACTCCATCCCCCTTCACCAGCAGTCACCAGTTACCACACTGTTGTCCCTTTCTTGAGTTTTTTTCTCTTTTTCTCAATCCCTCTACCACCCCTGCAACGAACCTCCCAGTCCCATCTCTACAGCTGTCATCCTGTTCTCTATATGTCTGTCACTCTTTTGATAGCTTATTTTGTTCATTAGATTTCCCATTAGAGTGAAATCATGGCACTGTCTTTCTCTGACTGGCTTATTCACTTATATAATACTCTTCAGGTTCATCTATGCTTTTGCAAAGGGTAGGATTTTCTTATTTTTTTACAGTCAACTAGTATTCAATCACATATATTTGCCACAGCTTTTTTATCCACTCATTCACTGATGGGCGCTTGGCTACTTCCAAATCTTGGCTATTGTAAATAATGCTGCAATGAATATAGGGGTGCATACATTCTTTTGATCTAGTGTTTCTGGATTCTTTGGGTAAATTCCCAGAAGTGGAATCACTGGGGCATAAGACAGTTCCATTTTATTTTTCTCCTCACCCAAGGACATTTTTTCATTGCTTTTTAGAGAGACACGAACAGAGAGAGGGTTTAGAGAGAAGGGAAGGGAAGGAGAAAGGGAGAAAAATATTGACTTGAGAAACATCAGTTGGTTGCCTTTTTGTATGTGCTGAAAAGTGCCCCAACCGGGGACTGAACCTGCAACCCAGGCATGTGCCCTAATGGTGAATTTAACCCACAACCTTTTGGTTTACGGAACAACACCCAACAAACTGAGCCACATGAGCCAGGGCCCATTTTTTATCTTTTTGAAATAACTCCCTACTGGTTTCCGCAGCTGCTGTATCAATCTGCATTTCCACCAACAGTATGTGGGGGTTCTCTTTCCACATCCTTACCAACACTTGTTTGTTGATGTATTGATGACAGCCATTCTGACAGCTGTGAGGTGATACCTTGTTGTGGTTTTAATTTGCATCTCTCTGATGATTAGTAACATTGAGCATCTTTTCATATGTCTATTGGCCATCAGTATATCCTCTTTGGAGAAGTGTCTATTCAGGTCCTTTGCCCATTTTTTTAGTGGGATTGTTTGCTTTTTTTTGATGTAGAGTTGTATAAATTCTTTATAAATTTATTATTTTAACCCTTCATCAGATGTATCATTGACAACTGTGTTCTCCCATTCAGTGGATTGAATTTTCATTTTGTTAATGATTTACTTTGTAAAAATGTTTTAATTTGATGTAGTCCCATTTATTATTTTGTTGTTTCCCTTGCCTGAGGAAATATATCAGAAAAAATATTGCTATGAGAATTGTCCGAGATTTTACTGTCTTTGTTTTCTTTGAGGATTTTTATGGTTTTGAGACTAACATTTAAGTCTTTAATATATTTTGAGTTTATTCTTGTGTATGGTATATAACAAGGTGCAATAGTTTCATTTGTTTGCATGTGTATGTCTGATTTTCTCAATACCATTTACTGAATAGACTATCTTTACCCCATTGTATATTTTTGCCTCCTTTGTCAAGTGTATATTGACTATAAAGGTGTAGGTTTATTTCTGGGCTCTCTATTCAGTTCCATTGATCTGTCTGTCTGTTGTTATGCCATTACCATGCTGTTTTGATTACTATGGCTTTGTAGTATTGTTTGATATCAGATATGTGATTCCTCCAACCTTGTTTTTCTTTCTCAAGATAGCTGTTGCTATTTGGGGTTTTTTGTGGTTCCATATAAATTTTTGTAATATTTGTTCTAGTTCTGTGCAGTACACCATTGGTATCTTTGTGTTGAATCTATAGTTTGCTTTGGGTAGTATGGACATTTTAATGATGTTAAGTCTTCCTATTCATGAAGACAATATATGCTTCCACTTATTTGTATCTTCTTCAGTTTTTTTCTTCAGTATCTTATAATTTTCCAAGTACAGGTCTTTTACATCCTTGGTTAAATTTATTCTTAGGTGCTTTATTCTTTTTGAAGCAATTGTGAATGGCATTGATTTTCTAGTTTCCCTTTCTGATACTTTATTATTGGTGTATAAAAATGCAACCAATTTCTGGATATTTATTTTGTATCCTGCTAATTTTTTGAATTCATTTATCAGTTCTAGTAGCTTTTTGGTGGAATCTTTATGGTTTTCTTTATTTTTTAATTTATAAAAAATTGTGTATTCTTTGTTTTTTTTATTGTTGTTTAGTTACAGTTGTCCCTCCTTTTTCCCTATTGTCCACCCCTTCCCCATCCCCCCCCATATACAGTATCATGTTATCTACAAATAGTGACAGTTTTACTTCCTTTCTAATTTAGATGCCTTTTATTTCTTCTTCTTGTCTGAAGCTATGACTAGGACTTCCAATACTATGTTGAATAAGTGAGGTAAAAGTGGACATTCCTGTATTGTTCCCAGTCTTAAGGAAAACACTCGTAGTTTTTGCCTGTTGAGTATGATACTAGCAGTGAGTTTGTCATATATGGCCTTTATTATGTTGAGGTATGTTCCCTCTATTGCCACTTTGCTCAGAGTTTTTATCATAAATGAGTGCTGGATTTTATCAAATGCTGTTTCTGCATATATTGATATAATCATACGTTTTTTATTTTTCATTTTGTTTATGTGGTGAATCACATTTATTGATATACAAATGTTGCATCCTTGCATTCCTGAAATAAATCCCACTTGATCATTGTGTATGATATTTTTGATGCTTTCGTGTATTCAGTTTGGTAATATTTTGTTGAGGATTTTAGCATCTGTGTTCATTAGAGATATTGGCTTATAATTTTCTTTCTTTTTTTTTTTTTTTTTTTGTACTATCTATTTGGTTTTGGAATCAGTATAATGCTGGCTTCATAACAGGAGCTGAAAGCCTCCCCTCCTCTTGAAGTTTTTGTAATAGTTTGAGAAAAAGAGGTGTTAGTTCTTCTGGGAATGTTTGTTAAAAGTTACCTGTGAAGCCATCTGGTTAAGGGCTTTTGTTTGTTTGGGGTTTTTGATTGCTGCTTAATCTGTCTATTCAGATTCTCTGATTCTTCCTGATTCAGTTTTTGATGATTTTATGTTCCTATGAATTTATCCATTTCATTCAGATTGTCTAATTTGTAGGCATATAGTTGTTCATAGTATTTTCTTACAATTTGTTGTATTTCTTTGGTATCAGTTGTTACTTTTCTTCTTTCAGTTCCAATTTTATTTATTTGGGTCCTCTCTTTTTTCTTGATGAATCTGGTTAAAAGTTTATCAATCTTGTTTATCTTTTCAAAGAACTGGCTCTTGGTTTCATTGATCTTTTGTATTGTTTTTTACTCTATTTTATTTATTTCTGATACGATCTTTATTATTTCCTTTCTACTCACTTTCAACTTTGTTCTTTTTCAAGCTTCTTTTCTTCAGGTTTCTTTAAGTGTAAAGTTAGTTTGTTTATTTGAGATTTTTCTTGTTTCTTGATATAGGCCTATACTGCTATGAGTTTTCCAGTTAGGATTGCTTTTGCTGTGTCTGATAAATATTGTGTTCTTGTGTGTTCATTTTCATTTGTTTCAAGGTATCTTTTGATTTCTGCCTTGATCTCTTAATTGTCCCATTCATTGTTTTGTAACATGTTATTTAGTCTTCATGTCTTTATGTGTTTTTCAGTTTTTTCCTTGTGATTGATTTCTAGTGTCAACCATCATGGTCAGAGAAGATGCTTAATATGATCTGGGTCTTCTTAAATTTATTGAGACTTGCTTTGTGTCTTAACATGTGGTCTAGCATAGAAAATGTTTCATGTGCACTTGAAAACAACGTATATTCTGCTCTTTTGGGGGAAAATGCTCTGAAAATATCAACTCCATCTGCTCTAATGTGTCATTTAAGGCTGCCGTTCACTTGTTGATTTTCTTTCTGGAAGATCTATCCATTGATGTCAATGGGATGTTAAAATCCCATACTACGACTGTATTTCTGTCAGTCTCTTTATATCCATCAGGATTTGCTTTACATATTTAGGTGCTCCTGTGTTGGGTGCATAAGGGCTATATCCTCTTGTTAGATTGCTCCCTTTATTGTTCTGTTGTGTCTTCCTTTGTCTCTCACAACAGCCTTTGTTTTACAGTCTATTTTGTCAGATACAAGTATTGCTACTTCTACTTCAGCTTTTTTTTCCATTTCCATTTGCATGAAATATCTTTTTCTGTTCCTTCACTTTTCATCCGTTTGTATCTTTTGTTCTGTGGTGGGCCTTTTGTAGACAGCATGTATGTGGTTGTTGTTTTTTTTTTGTCCATTGAGCTACCCTGTGTCTTTTTTTTTAAAGATCTTATTTATTTATTTTTAGAGAGGGGCAGAGAGGGAGAAAGAGAAAGAGAGACATCAATGTGTGGTTGCCTCTCTCATGGCCCCCACTGGGGACTTGGCCCACAACCCAGCATGTGCCCTAACTGGGAATCGAACCTGTGACCCTTTGGTTTGCTGCCCTGCTCAATCCACTGTGCTATGCTGGCCAGGGCCTACCTGTGTCTTTTGATTGGCACAGGTAAGCCATTTACATTTAAAGTGATTAGTGATAGGTACATATTTATTGCCATTTTATTCTTTTAACTATGTTCCTCTGTTCCACCACTTCATCCTCTTCCTTCTTCTTAAAGCAGGCTCTTTAACACTTCTTGTAATACTGGGTTGGTGTTAACAAACTCCTTGGACTTTTTCACATCTGGGAAGCTCTTTATTTCTTCTTCAATTTTAAATGATAGCCTTGCTGAGTAAAGTAGTTTTTGTTGTAGGTCTCTGCTTTTCATCACTTTGAATATGTCATACCAATCCCTCTGGCCTGAAATGTTTCTGTCAAATAATCAGCTGACAGTCTTACAGGAATTCCATTGTAGGTAACTGTCTTTCTCTTGCAGCTTTTAAGAATCTCTCTCTGTCTTTAACCTTTTGCATTTTAATTATCATGTGTCTTGGTGTGGGCTTATTTGGGTCCATCTTGTTTGGGACTCTGCACTTCCTACACTTATGTGTCTTTTTCCTTCACAAGATTAGGGAAGTTTTCTTTCATTATTTCTTCAGATAGTTTCTCAATCCCTTGCTCTTTTTCTCTTCTCCTTCAGGTACCACTACAATGCAGGTATTGTTATACTTTATGTTGTCCAAATGTTCCTTAACTATCCTCATTTTTAAAAATTCTTTTTTCTTTTTGTTGTTCACTGGGTGTTTTTTTTTTCTACCTTGTTTTCCAAATCACTTCAACCAAACTCCTGTTTATTCCTTCCAGTGTATTCTTTATTTCAGATATCATATTTCTTTTTCCTGATTTTCTTTCTTATGGTTTCTGTGTCCTTTTTCATGCTGTTGAGCATCCTTATAACCATTGCTTTGAACTCTATATCTGTTAAATTTCTGGCCTCTATTTCATTCAGCTCTTTTTCTGGAGATTTCTTCTATTCTTTCATTGGGGGCCTTCCATTTCATTGTCTTCCTGTTTTGACTGCCTCTTTGTGTTTGTTTCTATGTATTAAATAGATCTGCTCTGACTCCCAGTCTTTGTGCGGTGACCTTATATAGTAGTTTCCTGTTGGGTCCAGTAGTGCAGTCTCCTTTATCACCTGAAATGGGTGCGGCCAGATGTCTCTTGTGTGGTTTATGTGAGCCCTCCTGTTGTAATTGAGTCTTGATTGCGTTTGGCCTATTCATGCGTGGAATCAACCCTCAGGCTGGCTGTGAGGCTCAACCCCAACCATGGCCTGCTACCTGCTGTGCAGGTACTGGCCGCACCAAGTGGAGTTTGCCTCAGCAGTGTTTGGTGCCTGCTGAGCTCTTCCTCTGGTTATGCTGCTTGTGAAGCTTATTTTATCCTGCTTTGATATTGTCTGAAGCTGGCCACTGGATGTGTTGGTTCTGGGCCTCTTGGGAGGGACTCTGGTGCAGGTCAATGTAAGACACTGCCTGTGACTGGCCCTCTGCAACCTGTTTGAAGTATCAAGCGATCCACAGTTGTGTGTACCTCTGCTGGGCCTGAGTGCACATGGGAAGGACCAAGCTGTGTGCCAAGGCCATCTTTTACCAGCACTGGGCCCCAGGACAGTTAGCAAAAGTCCCAAGGCACCCTGATAAGATCTGCCTTCTTCTGCCTCTGCCTGCTAGTATCCTATTAGGCTCAGTCACTGGAAGAGTCTCTGGCTATACTCCTCAGCTGGGCATAAGCTCCAGGTGGTGAGGAAAGAAAGAGTCCAGAGAGAAGCTAATCCTTTTCCCCAAGCTGATGCCACACGCAGGGAGGGGAGTGCTCCCTCCAAGAAAGATGGCATCTGTGTTATAGGAAAATGACTGAGCACAGGGATCCTGGTGGCTGTTCCCTCAGCTCCCTCCTCATAGCCACAAACACCAGACTCTCCTTATGTGACTGTAGTTGGTTCCACCCTCCTTCCACCAGAGCCCAGGGTGAGTGGCTGCAAATGAAATTTTGTGCATCAGCTTTTTGATAGGGTTCCTGTGTCTCTAGCAGACTCCCGTCTCTCCCTGGCGGACAGATGTTATATGAACACCTCTTCCCAACTCTGGTGCTCTGGGCTAGAAAGCCCACCTTGGGGTTTAGACACACCTGCAGCTGAGAGTGAACCGCTGCAGCTGAGATACCCATCGGAACCTCAGCCACCTCCCACAGGAGCAGGGCCATCCCTTTTTGCATCTCTGCCCTTCCTACAAGTCTTGTAGATTTTTCTGTAAATTATTGGTTATAAGACTTCTCTTTATCTAGTCTTCCGTTGGTTATTCAGCTTGCTTTTTTAAAAAAGTAAGGTCTATTGGAGGAGAAGTTATATAAAGTAAAATTCACTTGTTTTAGGTTTACATTTTGATCAGTTTTGACACTTAAATTAGTCATAAAACCATCACAGCAATCAAGATGTAGTATTTCTCTTTTTCACCTTTCTTTTCCCTTTTGTACTTTTGTAATTAATCTCCTCTCCTTGCCCAGCTCCTGGCAGTCTGATCTGATTTCTGTCCCTGTAGTTTTGAATGGAATCAAACTGTATGTAGCAGTTTGTGTCTTTTTTCCTTCACTTAGCATAATGCTTTTGAGACTCATTCATGTTGTTCCATCTGTGAGTGGTTCTTTCCCCCACCCCACCCCGGCCCCATGAGCCCATCTGTGCTTTATTGACCCTGCGATGCTCAGGCCTTGGCTGCGTACTTCTACAGTGGGTACAGCTGCTCCTTCCAGGGCTGCTTCTTGGTCTTCAAGTTCTCTTCATGCTTGTTGAGCCAGTGCACATGGCCCATGTTTTGTTGGGCAGCAGATCCAGAGGCTTGTACTTCTTGCCCTTGTAAAATTTTCTGAGGTTCTCTTTCTGAGTCTGGTGAATGTCGGTGAGAACACGGGCAATAGATTTGCGGATAACTCATATCTTAGAAAACTTGGACGCTGTGCCTTCTGTCACTTTAGCCACGTAGAGCTGGGACAGTTCTACCTTCAGGTCACCTAGCTGTTTGAGTAGCTCCTCCTCCTTGCCATCAAGGTCTCGAGCCTGAATTTTGGCCATGTCTGAATGAGCTGCCACTGCCTGCTCGGAGAGAAACGGTTCTTTCCTTTTTATTGCTCAGTAGTATTATGGTAGTCTTTGTTTATTCATTTGCTCAGTAATGGACATTTGCCATATTTCTAGATTTTGGCAATGCTATACACATTTGTGTACAGTTCTTTGTATATATGTATGTTTTTATTTCTCCTATATAAATACGTAGTAGTGGGATTGCTGGATCACATGTTTAACTTTATAAGCAACTGCCAGACTATTTTCTTATGTTTTTCCATTCCCACCACAATGTATGAAGGTTCCAGATGTTCCACCGCTTTGTCAACACTTAGTATAGATATATAGCTATTCTAGCAGATTTTGAAGTGGTATCTTATTATGATTTTACTTTGCATTTCCCTGATAGCTAATAATGTTGAGAATTTTTTTCATATGCTGACCTTTCATCTATGTCCCTTTTTTGTTTTTTTTATTATTGACTTGTAAGAGTTCTTTATATATTCTGAATATAAGTTCATCATCAGATAAGTGTTTTATGAATATTTTCTCTCACCCTGTAGTTTGTGTTTTTTTCTTAATAGTATCTTTTTGAGGAGCAAAGTTTTTCATTTTGATGTAAGATACTTTATAAATTCTTAAATGGTTTCTATCGTAGCTAAGATATTTTTGCCTAATCCAAGATTACGAAGATTTTCTTCTGCAAGTTTTATACTTAAAGTTGTACATATAAGTCATGATGTATATCTTATATATAAATACTAATAAATAAGTTATTTGCTATAAAATAATGAATAAATATATCTGTATATATTGGTCTGTAGTTTTTTTCTTATAATATCTTCATTTGGTTTTTAGATTGGGGTGACGGTGGCCTCATAACATGAGTTGTTGGTCTACTGATGAGCCTGTCAAAGGAGTTGATATCTCTTACCATTGATTGATACCATGTTTTATTTCTAGTACTTTCATTTGCTTTCTCTCTTTGCTTGAATTCCTTATCTGCCCTTGTGTGTTGTTTTACACTAGATCTTTTAGCATTTTATTTATAGTTATTTGAAAATCTCTTTTAGTCCCCAAATCTGGGTCATCTGTTTTGTTGATTGCTTTATCTATTTACAATGACTTTTTTGTTTGCTTGTCTGCCTTTTTGGGTCTCTCTCTCTCTCTCTCTCTCTCTGAATGATGAATTTTGTATGGATTAGAAAAGAGACTAAGGTAAATAATATTTATATCCAAAATGAACAGGCCATTAATGTGAAGGTCATGCAAATCTAATTGGCAGCTGAGCTGAGTTTGGTCCTTGTTCCCTCAGGACATCATTAGCTTCATCTTCTATAGTAGTAAGCTGCCACCACTTTTTGTTTAGAGTGGGGCTTTGGGTTTTAGAGGGTTTTTCTCTGTCATTCTGCTCCATCCTTAGCTTATGGTAGTCTGTGCAGGCCTTGCCATAGCATGAATCTCCTCTGTGCAGTTGCTTGATCCTCCAGCAATGGGCTGTTGTTTGTTACTTGGTGCTAGGCTTAGAGTTGGGAGTGGGAGACAGGTCTCTGTTTTCTTTGTCCAGCTTCAGTCTTGGGCAAGCTTTGTATACTCAGGCCTTGGGCTTAGGACATTCTCAGCACTTCTACCTGTGCCACCAAGGTGGAGCTCTTGTCTCCTGACCTGCCCCCATTGTTTTCTTGGAAGCACCTAGTGGAGTCTAATGAAGAGTTTGCAAATGCATGCAAACTTCCCTTGTGCTTGGGGTACATAGCTATTACAAATAGCTATTATAAATTTGCTAGCCTATACTTGACTTTTAAGAATTTGTTAAAATTTTAGCTAGTAATTTAATTTTAGCACTTACATTACAGCAACACATTTCTACCATGCTCTACCAAAAATGAAATGTGTCCTGCTTCTCCTTGGAGGGTGTGCCACACTTTAGAATTTAGTTACTTGGTTGTATTGTTATCTCAAGTATCTGATGGGCTCCAGAAAAGTTATGATTTTATATGCAGGGTCCAGCAAAAGTAACACCATGGAATGTAATTGGTAGGGTATGTGAATGTCTTGCACAAGGTGGACAGCAATTTGAATATGTCACCTAAAACATCACATGGTGTGCTTGACTGTGATATTGTTATGTTACAGAATCATATGCTTGTGATTTTGTAATAAAAGATTTTTATGTAATAAAAAAGGGGCATTATTTGTGCTGGATCCTGTATTTGGCTTTTTTTTTATTAGAGTGGGAATAACCTTTTATGGCTTTTTGTGTCCTAAGATGATATTTTATTAATATAAATTTATTTTTAGGTTTATATTTGCCTTATACTAATGAAGTCAGTGAGACTAATGAGACTGCTTGGATTAACCCCAAAATGTAGTCAGGTGAATAGATGACTGTCATAGGCTTATATTATTTTCAGTGTGCTGTGAAATTTGAATTGAACAGTTGTACATTTGTAGTGCCTCCACGGAAACCTTTTCAGGAAATCCAAGATCAGACTAGAGCAAAGGGAGAAGTATTTTTAATGGGAGGAAAATGTTGGTTGGGGGTGGAGGGGAACAAAACAGGAAATGGTAAAAAAAAGGGGAGAGAGAGAATGTGAATATATCCAAATAAACTTCATCTTTTTCTGTTATTCCTTATTTGATATGTTAAGTTTTAATTTTAATTTCTATCACTTTGCCTATTTTCTAGTTTTGCCTATAGCCGACCCTAATAAGGGTATGATCTGTATGTTTTTAAATATGCTATTTTAAGTAATGTTAGTCACTTCTTTTAATTATTCTCTTAGCTTATTAGGAAATATTAAATGATAATGTATGAATTGATATTATAGTAACTGAAAATGAATGACATGTATTACTAACTGAGGAAATGAAAGAACAATTGCAAATTTTAGAACCTCTTGTTACTTATTATCTTGTGATTATAGATTAAGGATAAGTTTAGCAATAAACTAAGTGCTACTTTCAGCTGTTGGTCTTTTGTCATTTCATTAGAAAGCTTTCTTTAAGAAAAGTTCTTGCTAAACATGCCAAAAAAATCAATAATTTTGTTAATTTCAGTGAAGAAATTAAAGTTCAACCAAGTCAGTTCAGAGAATCAGTAGAAGCAAATGGAAGGATTTATGAGGAACAGAGAAAGTTAGAAGAAAGTTTTACCATTCACCTAGGTAAGTGTATTAATTTTTCATAGTCATAATTTATTATAACTTGTGAAACTTTTTATGACATAAGAAAAATTCTTAACATATGAGCAAAACATACCTATGTTATTTACAATTATGAAGTATATCCTGTTCTGTGAAAGCCTATAGATTGTTGGCTATAAGTTTTCTATTTTAGTTTATGTTATTTTTTGCAAATAGAAGGGTGAAATATGAATAGTTATTAAAATGGGAAATTGCAAGGCCCATTTTTCATTATTTGTAGCACATATTTATATGAATTCTTATCATAGAGAGTTGTATCCTGTTATACTGGAGTTTGCAGCTAAATATCTTTCTGGGATTGTTGCCTGTACCTGCCAGGAGCTCAGTTGAAGACCATGCATAATTTGAGGTTGCTGAGAGCAGATATGCTTGACTTCTGTAAGCACAAGAGAAATCACCGAAGTGGTGTGAAACTCCATCGCCTCCAGACGGCTCTGTCTCTTTATTCCACATCTCTCTGTGGCCTGGTTTTGTTGGTAGATAATCGAATCAATTCATACAGTGGTATTAAAAGAGGTAAGTTAACATTATATGTATTTACTTCATTAAATACCATTCTTACAAAGAAAGAAATTAAATTATGGAAAATTTGAAAAAAAATTTTAAGCCACCCCAATGTTCAAGTAGACTAAACAATAACATACCCAGCAGCAGCTCTTTTAGATTTGTTTTATACTTTAGCATGGGTGGGGTGCTTCAGGATGTCTGATTTTTCTTCTTACAGTGTCTTTGTTTCAAGGTATTAAAAAAGAATAATCAGCCCTGGCTGGTATAGCTCAGTGGATTGGGCATGGGCTGCAAACAAAAGGGTCACGAGTTCGATTCCCAGTTGGGGCACATGCCTGGGTTGCAGGCCAGGTCCCCAGCAGGGGGCATGCAGTAGGCAACCACACATTGATGTTTCTCTCCCTCCTTTTCTCCTCCCTTCCCCTTTCTCTAAAAATAAATAAATAAAGTCTTTTAAAAAAAGAAAGACTAATCAAGATATAAATGTAGTTTTCAATTTAGAAACAGATCCTGGCTCAGTGAATTTTAATTCCTCCATTTGTCCTTTTTTTGTGTTTTTTAAATAACCTATTTCTTAAATGTACTTGGTAAAATTCATACTTTCCCTCATATTGCAACTCACTTTTTATGATTATTATAAAAACTCTAAATATGTAAAATATTTTAAAATGAGTAACTTTTTAAAAGAAGGTTGAATAGAGTTTATTTGGTATCATAAATATTAGGACCTTATTATATTTTGGGCTTTTTTTTCTTTATCATTGACACTTTTTTTAGCACTCTTTGGGACTAGATTATGATCAAAGTATCTATTATTTAAAGAAGGCTTGGAATTACATTAAAGTTTCCTCATCTGTTGAGTATTTACTCTTTTGAGTGATTCAGAGATTGTTTCTGATCAAAACAAAATTACTGTACTCTAACTTCATAAGACATAGTCATTGAAAAGACAAGTATAAGAAATACTTGTAAATTTTATATTCTATTTTACCACATCTCCTTGTCTGTAAGTAAATACTAGATATTTGATAGTTCACCTTTAAAGTTTGTAAATGTTTTGGGTTCCTTAGATTTTGCCACAGTTTGTCAAGAATGCACGGACTTCCATTTTCCCCGAATTGAAGAACAACTGGAAGTTGTCCAGCAGGTGGTACTTTATGCTAGGACCCAGCGTAGGAGTAAGTTGAAAGAATCACATGGTCAGTAAAACCAAATTTTTAAAAAATTTCACTTTCAGTATTTTCTGTCCCTACACACTTTACTAGCATATGGGCCATCACTGAAATACAGAAAATTGTATTGGTATAGAAGTGGAAGAAAGGAATGAAGAACAAAATTCAAGATCCTTAGGAGCTTAGATTCTGTTCTTAATTCTCTTTTTTGCATAATTTTTTTCAAGATCCTTAGCAACAACTGTTTTTAAATTTCAGTTCTGTAGTTACATTTGAAATAGGCACTTAGTGGAAAGCTACTAATTTTTCAACCTAAGTTCTGTATCTAAAATGAATATAATTATCACTGCAGATGGCATTGAAGTCATAGAGTAAATAGCACAAAGTACATACTTTTTATAGCTTTCACCCACTTAGGTAGCATGATATCAATAACAAGAATTGTTTCTGGTGGTTCTTTTAAAAAATTGCTATATCCGGAACTATGTCCTGCTTTTTCTCTATCTTTTTACAATATGAACATCCTTTTTAACTATTTAGAAAATTTACTGGAAAATCATTTTAAAGCTACAGAAAAAGTTCATGGCATCTCTCTTCAGAAGCTTTCTATGTATACAGAGACACTTAAGGGAAGACATAGGTAAAAGAAAAAACTCTGACTCAAATTACAGAGTAATTCTGCTTTTTTTCACCGAATAATTTATCTTGGACATCATATCAGTACATAAAAAGCATCCTCATACCTTTTTAATGGTATATAGTAGTCTATTGCAGGATATCTCATTATTAGTCATTTCCATATGGATAGACATTTAGTCTGTTCCAAAGCTTTTGCTATTGTAAGTAATAATGCATGAGTAACCTTGCATGTATATCATTGCACATATGTCTATAGAATAGGTTGCCTAAAGAAATTACCAGATTAAAGGGAACGTACATTTATAATTTTGATAGTGTTAGTGGTCACTCTCTGAAGTGGCTCCACCATTTATATTCTCACTATAGGTAACTGTGGCTTTGCTGTGACAGTAAGTGTTGTATATGGCAGAGCCAGGCTGAGTGCTAGGAAATCAATGTGAGGTCATATCCTAACAGGATCATTTGGAAAATTTCAGGAGATCCTCTTACTCATCTACCATCTTTTCCTCCATCTCAGTCAGACTAGCAGTGATGCAATCAGTAACATTTTAATATTATTCTTAGTGGTGACTAAAACATGAAGATTGAGATCATGACAGGTGTGGGAGAAGGAGGATTCTAAGTATATTTGTGAATGAGAGAAAGTGTGCAGTAAATGACAGGAAGTTTTTAAACCACATACAGTTAAGGCAATGTGTGTACATCATAGTATTATTTTGTTCTTGTTCAAGCAGCTATTTTGTGGTTTAAGTGAGTCAGTGAAACAAGTAGGTTTGTAAAAGACAACTTTCCTAAAGGAACCAGCATGTTGTTACAGAAGAGTTTTGTGAAAATACTTCCTCCATCTTTTCCTTTTCTGTGCGTGCTCACATGTTTGTTCTGCACATTCATATCCTGATACACAAGTACCTGTTTACTCTGAGACATGCCATTGTTTTCTTTACTGTGTTTGTATTAGTGTCTTTATATTCCTACAGAAACAATTTGTTTTTTTATGTACATTTTATATACATTTTTTAAAAGTGAAAAGTAGCCATTTTCTTAGTATTACAAGGTATTACCATTAAAACATGGAAAGGGAAATGGACTGTGAACTGTCTCTTGTTTATTTAATAGTGATTGTATTTGTTCATAACCCGTATGAACAAAGTTACAGCCCTTATTTATTGTTTTTGTTTTCTGTACTATGGGCAGATGTTTATTCAGAGCCCATCACTTATGTGGCTCTGTGTGAGAAATATCACGTTAAATGTGGGTGCTGGCCACACAGAGCTGTCTCTTCGTGCCCATCTCTCCTGTCTGTGACATATGTGCATTAACAAGGTGCAGTGTTACAACTCAATTTAGCAGAACGGTCCTTAGATAAAGATTTTGTTGCTTTTATTCAGAACTTTCTTGAAACCATAATATTCCCTTAGTATTTGCAGTTTACTCTTTGGAAGTTCTGACTCTTTTCAAGTGATTTTCTGATGCTGAAGGCCATTCCAAATAGTTTTGTATTAGAATACATATGTAGTTTCCTAAAGAGAGTTACTTTGAATGCTAATATTAAGTCTGTATTTTTTGAGTTCTGATAGAGCTATTATGAAATTCATATGTATTTTCTATTAGAACTATGTATGTAAAATAATTAGTATTCAACAGCAATGTGTGGTCAATTGTTATGTATCTCATTTTTACCAACATTTATACTTTAAGTAATATCATCCCTTCAACAAAGAACAACTGTTGACCATTTGGGGAAAAAAATCCTCCATTTGAAACAGTCTTACCTATCTATTTGAAATAAATTTTATGTAATGTCAGATACGAAGGAACAAAGTGATTCCTGGTGGTACTAACCATTTGTTTGTAGATCTGAACAAGTTATATCAAAGAGTGACTCAGATCCTAAAAATAAATATGGCCACATGACAACTATCTAATGAAGTTATTTGATGTGTTGTGAACTTAGTGCCTTGAAACTTAGATGAAAAATAGGGTATTGGCAAGTCTAATGTGGTTAAGATACTAGAATTTGGAATCTGTCTATGTAGTTTCAGGACCTCGTTCCATCACTTACCTATGCATTCTTGGTTAAGTTAATTAACCTATTTAAGCTTCTGTTTGCTCATATGTACATTAAGGAGTAAAAGTACCTCATAAGATTGTGGTTGTAGGCATTTTGTAAGAATTAAATGAGGCCATGCATGTAAAACATCCATCAGAATGCCTGGCACCTAGAGATTCTTAGTTAACATTTGCTGTTTGATTGCTTAAGAAGCAGTAGCAGTGATTGTTGTCATATGTTGTGTGTTCTTTCATGTTGCATTATCTTATGCATAGATTCTGGGAGCCGAAATGGAGAAAGTGATGATAGGACTAAAAATGCTGATAGGAACTATTTAAATATTTTACCTGGTAAGTATTATTTTAAATTGCAATTTTCTTATAATCATATGCATTAAAATCAGATTTGAGACATAAGTTCTTATGGTGTAGTTTATAAAAAGTTTGTCAGAACAACACTGTATCTATATAATAAACTTTCACAGAAGTTCTGCCATTTAAATTTTGTACTAGTACTTACTTTTCCAGATCCATAAAAGAAAACCTGGTCAAGCAATTGCATGCGCTTTATTGTTATTTGCTATTTCACATTTCCTCTTTTATACATTTCTTTGTTTCTTAAATAAACCAATAAGTAATTTTTACAATGAAATGTGAACAGTGGTATGTGGAGATGTAAACAGTTGAACTTGTAGAAAGCACATGGGTCATCTGATTTAGAATCTTATTTCCATTTCCCCAATTTTTTTTTACTTTCTATTTCTTTAATTTCCTTATGATTCTTGAATATATAGTATATAAACTGGAAATGCAGTCTCTTTGTCCTCCCCCAGACTGAGCTTAACCTGATGATCCGTAGTTGAGCTTGGGTGACAGGACGTGCGTGACAAGGGAGGCCTATTGGTGTACTCTGTAAGTGTGAAGTCTTTTAAACTAAATGGTACATTTTGCAGCTTCATAAATAACCAAGACTTTTTTCTTCACATTTCCTTTCCTATGTTTTCTACATGTAGGTCACATCCCTTTTAATCTAAGGAAGTAGCATAAGTATTTCTGGTATTATCTTGTCTGTCCCTGTCAGTTAACTTGTGGTCATCAGCTTCTGAATTTCCTTCCACCTTCAGATATCCTACCTTAGTGGATAATGTTCGAGGGAGGATTGCCTCACCACATGCTGTTTCCTTCACTTTGTGGAACAGGAAACTGTGCTCTCCATCTAAAAATACCTTCGTTGAGGCAGGATTCATTGTATTTCTCTTCATAGATCCATAATTTAAATCATCCATGTTTTGTGGCTTTCTTAAAACGTGACAATCTTATTATCTATTCCGGAAGTACTGGTGTCTTTTTTTTTTTTAAACTTAACTCCTTATTGCTGTATTTATGTCCTTCCTTGTTCCGATTTGGAAAAAGCCTTTAGGTTAGTATCTTGTTACCACTACCAAATCAGGAAGGTATGCCATAAGTCTGCATTAAACAAAGAAATATTAAATTATTCAGTTAGATATGCTGATAACATCTGGATTTCCATTTAGTTAAAGGATGCCTACACAGCTAGGAAGGAGACAGGAAAGAGAAAGGATCCAAATCACAAATGCTTTAAAATTTTTTAATTGCAAAGAAAAACAGTTTTAGTTCTATAATTTTTAACCTGTAGTTTTGCTTTATTGGTATCTAAGTATTTACAGTGTATATCATCTAATTTTCACAACTACTTTGTAAGGAAAGCAGTCAGGCATTATTTTTTCATTTCTTACACAAAGTACGAAGAGTCTGTAAGTTGAATTGATTTATCCAAGGTCACTTATCCAGTAAGTGCTAGAGACTAGATCTTCTTAACACCCAATCTAGTCCTTTTTCTACTATATTATATTACTTTGAATACTAGTGCTAGCTCCATGACCCCCATTTTCCTAATGGGTAAAATGAGGCCAAGAGACAGGTCATCTGAGGTCAGTGAGGCCGTGAAGTTTGGGGATTAGCAGCACCTGACTTGTTCACTAAGTCATCTGCCTCACTGCTGGACCACAGCCTGTGTTTAATGCTAGGATCCCATCGCCTCAATTATCAGTAGTTGGGCACAAAAGAATATTCTCTCAGGGGGAATTTACTGGGTTTCTGGTAAGCTGTCTCTGTCTTGTGTTGCCTTCCAAGAAATTGTAATCAAACTATCAATATATTTCATCAATTTTTTTAACTTTTTATTTGACTAGTTTATTTTGATACGTATGTCATTGTCCTTTCTTCAATTTATTTTTCTGTCAAACTAATTCTTTTATCTTAGGAAAAAAGACTTTTTTCTGGGTTGTATCAGCAGCATCCATGGGTATAGCTTATGTACACTGGTAACTAGAAATGATTAAACATTTTGCTAAAGTACATTAAGTACTTTTAACTATGTTATATATTTGTAAGTAAATATATGTAAAACCCGCCCTGGCTGGTGTGGCTCAATGGATTGAGTGCAGGCCTGTGAACCAAAGGGTCACTGGTTTAATTCCCAGTCAGGGTACAGGCCTGGGTTGTGGGCCAGGTCCCCAGTAGTGGGTGTGTGAGAAGCAACCACACATTGTTGTCTCTCTCCCTCTCTCCTTCTCTTCCTCTCTGTCTAAAAATAAATAAATAAAATCTTTTAAAAAAAAGGAAATATAAGTAAAATCTAAGATAATGACTTTGAAGCCAAGGTGGGAAGATTTTGTAAGGGCAGGCATTAATGATAGAAAAGTATTTCTTAGAAGAGAAGAAGCTTTCCTAGAAGGACATATCAGAATTTCCAGGGAACAATGTGATTTTAAAAAACATATTCTTTTTATGTTTTCTATTTTATTTATCTATACTGACAGAAACTAAAGAATATAAAAGCTGGTGTAGCTAATGTGGCTACATAGACAATGGAAAAATGACTGTAGGAAGCATGAATTTTAGGGTTCAATAACTACTGCTCCAACATTCAATCTAAAATATTTGTTCATTTATTCAACAAATATTTATTGGCCACATTCAATGAACAAGGTACTGTTCTATGTGCTAGAGATAGAATATTAAACAAGAGAGACAAAATGCCTATAGTTATAGAGTGTAAACAATGGTCTCTCTAAAACAATCTCACAAACAGTAAAAGAATTTCAGTGCTAAGAATAAAACAGAACAATGTGAAATGGAATAAGTGAGGGGTGAGAGAGTCATCCAGCAGCTGGGACAGTCAGGAAGACCTCTCTGAGAAGGTGCCCTTTGATCTGAGACATGATTAATGAAAAGTCAGCCGTACAAGAATCTTGGGGCAGCCTTTTATGAAGCAGCCTTGAATTGGGAACAGGTTCTGCATGTTTGAAGAACTGAACAAAAGCCATTGTGACTGAACAGGAAGAGAGAGGTTGGGACAAGAGGATGTCAAACAGATAGGCAATTTTCAGAACATACAGGCCTTGCAGACCACAGTAGAGTTTGGATTTTTTCTGAATGTGGTGTGTGCATGTTGGGTGATTTTAAGGGAGTGATATTATTTGATTTATGTATAAGTCATCTTGCTTGCAATGTGGAAATGGTTTGTAGGTGGGCAAGAATGGGAGCAGAGAGACTCATTAAAAGGCTGTTGCAAAAAGCTACGTGAGAGATGGTTGTAGCATGAACTAGGATGATAGCAACAGAAATGGAGCTCTCAGATTTGAGGTATTTGTTGGAGATACTACTGAAAATATTTGCTGGTGAGCTGGTTGGATTGGGGATTGGGAAGAGGCATTGAGAGAAAAAAGTAATGAAGGGCAACTGCTGTCTTCCTGTCCTGCACAAATACCTAGACAGAAATTGGACCCATAAATTGAGATGGAGAAGAGCAGATTTAGGGTTTGGGGATGACAGGTAATCAAGTAACCTGTTTTTACATACTAAGTTTGAGTCATGTAGGACATTTTGAGCATTTACATCAACATAGAGATGACAGACTCATTTGATTTACTTACTAATTGGTGGTCACTTCATACCAATTTATGAACCTTATGCAAAATTAGCTATTGCCTCTTTTTTCATCACCTCTTTCCAAGAATTTAGAAGCAGTACTCATATTTTCTTCCTGAGCCCAACATAGGTTGCTGATACACCTCTACTAGTTCAATACATTGATTGCCCATTACAATCATTTATACAATCCACTAAGGGTGGTGGTTTATCTATTTGAAAATCATGATTGTTTGTTGTTCACAGGAGAGTTTTACATTACACGGCATTCTAATCTCTCAGAAATCCATGTTGCTTTCCATCTTTGTGTGGATGACAACGTGAAATCTGGAAACGTCACTGCCCGCGACCCTGCCATTATGGGACTCCGGAACATACTCAAAGTTTGCTGCACCCACGACATCACAACGATAAGTGTCCCGCTCCTGCTGGTGCACGATATGTCGGAGGTGAGCAGACATGAAGAGACTCTAATTTTATGAACATCTTAACTCTTAATGTTGTATACTAATAATGGCTTTGCATTTTAAAAGCAATTTTCTTTCTGATCGACCTTTGTATTTCTTCCTGATTAATAGAATTGAGTGGCATATAGTACAAAACAATGAATAATTCTTAATCATTTACTTTCAGAGAACTATAGCATTATTCTATAGAAGGGAAACAAGAAAATTAATATTATTTTTAGCTTTGGATAGGGCATATGTTCCTACTCCTCCCCTACTTTTCCCCCTCCTTCTATTTCTTCTCCATTTTTTTCTTATGTGGCATTAGATTTGTCTCCACATTTATATTTGGCTTTGGTTAACATTAAAAGTAGTTCATGTTCTCTGTATTTGCATTAATAGGCAAGAGAAAGAGATGCTAGATGACAGGGAGAAGCCAGCTTCATTTCAATGTTTTGTCAAGGCTGCTCTTTGGATCATAGAAATATTGACTCCAAAATTAAAATATGGTATAAGAATATATTTATCAAGTACTGTACTTTATATTTTTAAAAAAATCTCTTCCACGACTCTTTGCTTTCTCTCCTGCTTTCTTCCCTCACTCACATAAAAACTGTCCAGAGGAGCTAAGTTGCAATAATAATACAAGGACTAAACATTCAGCTTCAAATAGTCTGGAGGAACAAAGCAGTCTCAAAACAAATGGATGCAGGCAAGTCCCTTTAGGAGAGCCAGGTGTCAGCCTGGTGATAAAGGACCCATAGCAACAGGTTTGTGCCTGCCTGTCTTGAGGTGGCATTTTTAATTGAATTTATTAGGTTGACACTGGTTAACATTATACAGACTTCAGGTGCACAATTCTACACCACATTATCTATATATTGTATTGTGTGTTCACCACCCCAGTCAAGTCTCTGTCCATCACCATTTATCACCCCCATACCCCCCTCCACCTCCCCCACCCACCTCCCTGGGCAGTCACCACACTGTTGTCCATGTACATGAATTCTCTCTCCTTTTTCTTTTTTGCTCAATCCCCCTACCACCACACCCAGCTCTGACAGCTGTCAGCATGCTCTCTACTTATGAGTCTGTCTCTATTTTATTCATTATATTGCACATACAAGTAAAATCATGTCATACTTACCTTTCCCTGATTGGCTTATTTCACTTAGCATAGTGCTTTACAGTGCAATTCATGCTGTGGCAAAGGGTAAAACTTTCTTTTTTATGGCCAAGTTGTATTCCATTATGTAAATGTACCACAGCTTTTTTTCTACTCATTTACTGATGGACACTTGGACTGCTTTCAAATCTTGGCTATTGTAAATAACACTGCAGTGAACATAGGGGTGCACCTATTCTTTCAAAGTAGTGTTTCTGATTTCTTCAGATAAACTCCCAGAATTGCTAGATCATAAGGCAGTCCCATTTTTAATTTTTTGAGGAAATTCCATACTTCTTTCCACAGTGTCTGAAACAGTCTGCAGTCCCACCAATAATGTATGAGGGTTCCCTTTTCTTCACAGCTTCGCAAACACTTGTTTGTAGATTTATTGATAATAGCCATTCTGGCAGATGTCAGGTGGTATCTTACTTTGGTTTTCATTTGCATTTCTCTGATGGTTGGTGATATTGAGCATCTTTTTATATGTCTACTGGCCACCTGTATATCCTCTTTGGAGAAGTGTCTTTTCAGGTCCCTTGCCCATTTTTAATTGGATTGTTTGTTTGGTGTTGAGTTTCTTCTTTTTTTTTTTTTTTTAAAGATTTTATTTATTTATTTTTAGAGAGAGAAGGGAGGGAGAAAAAGAGAGAGAGAGACATCAATGTGTGGTTGCTGGGGGCCTCGGCCTGCAACCTAGGCATGTGCCCTGACTGGGAATTGAACCTGCGATGCCTGGTTCGCAGCCCGCGCTCAATCCACTGAGCTACACCAGCCAGGGCTTGAGTTTCTTTATAAATTTTGGATATTAACCTCATATCAGATGTATCATTGAGTATGTTCTCCCATTCAATGGGTTGTCTTTTCATCGTGTTGATGGTTTCCTTTGCTGTGCAAAAACTTTTTATTTTGATGTAGTCCCATTTGTTTATTTTTTCTTTTGTTTCCATTGCCCAAGGAGATATATCAGAAAAAGTGTGGCTACAACAAATGTCCAAGACTTTACTGCCTATATTTTCCTTTGAGATACTCATGGTTTTGAGTCTGACATTTAGGTCTTCAGTCCATTTTGAGTTTATTCTTGTGTGTAGTATAAAAAGGTAGTCTAATCTGTCTATAGAATTGGCCAAGATGAAGGCATAGGCAGAAACACTTTGCTTCCTTGCACAACCAGAAAAAGGATAACAACCAATTAAAAATAAAGAACAACCAGAACTGCCAGAAAATCATTTGCATAGAAGTCCAACAACCAAGGAGTTAAAGAAACATTCATTCAGACCAGTAGAAAGAGCAGAGTTGGGCAACCGAGGTGGAGAGGACAAGCAGCAAGATGGCAGCTGGAAGATGGAGCAGTCCCACATTTGTGTGCAGATAAACCAGGAGGAGCAACGTGGGGAGCGAGACAGACCGTGAAACCCAGGGTTTTGGCATTGGAAACTAAAGTCTCAAAACCTCTGGCTGTAAAAAAGCTGTTTGGGTTGTGGCAGTGGGAGAAATTCCCAGCCTCACAGGAGAGTTTGTTGTGGAGAGTCCCACAGGGTCCTAAAACATATACAAACCCACCCACCTGCGAATCAGCACGTGAAAGGATACAATCTGTGTGTGGAAAGCTAGGGAAGTGACAGAAAGTGGGCGGGTAGCAGAGCAAGCACCATTGTTCCCTCTCTGACCCCTCCACCACAGACAGCACTACAATGCAGCAAAGAGGATTTCCCCACACTGACAAATGCCTAAGGTCCCACCCTTTAGCACATAACAGGTGTGCTGAGGCAAAGAAATATGGCCCCAAACGAAAGAACAGATAAAACAAAACTCCAGAAAAAGAACCAAGTGATGAGAAGATAGACAACGCATCTGATGCAGAATTCAAAACACTGGTAATCAGGATGCTCACAGAATTGATTGATCTTGGTCTCAAAATGAAGAAAGAAATGAAGGCTACACAAAGTGAAATAAAGGAAAATATACAGGGAACCAACAGTGAAGGGAATGAAACTGGGACTCAGATCAACAATTTGAAACAAAGGGAAGAAATAAACATCCAACTGGGACAGGATGAAAAAATAAGAATGCAAAAAAATGAGGACAAGCTTAGGAAATTCTGGAACAGTTTTAAGTGTCCCAACATCCAAATAATGGGGGTGCCGGAAGGAGAAGAGGAAGAGCAAAATATTAAAAGCTTATTTGAACAAATAATGAAGGAAAACTTCGCCAATCTGACAAAGGAAATGGAGTTACAGGAAGCCCAGAGAGTCCAAAGAAATTGGACCTAAGGAAGAACACACCAAAACACATCATAATTAAATTACCCAAGATTAAAGATAAGGAGAGAATCTTAAAAGCAGCAAGAGAAAAGGAGACAGTTAACGTACAAAGTAGTTGCCTTAAGACTATCAGCTGATTTCTCAAAAGAAACTTTACAGGCAAGAAGAGGTTGGAAAGAAGTATTCCAAGTCATGAAAGGCAAGGACCTACATACAAGATTGCTCTATCCAGCAAAGCTATCATTTAGAATGGAAGGGCAGATAAAGTGCTTCCCAGATAAGGTCAAATTAAAGGAGTTCGTCATCACCAAGCCTGTATTATATGAAATGTTAAGGGGAACTACTAAGAAAAAGAAGGTGATCAAAACTATGAATGGTAAAATAACAACAGACTCCAACTATTGACAACTGAACCTAAAAAAACAAAAACTAAGCAAACAACTGTAACAGCAACAGAATCACAGAAATGGAGATCACATGGGGGATTATCAGTGGGGAGGGGAAGGGAGAGGATGGGGGAAAAGGTACAGGGAATAAGAAGCATAATAGGTAGGCACAAAATAAACAAGAGGAGGGTAAGAACAGTATAGGAAATGGGGAAGCCAAAGAACTTATATGTACAACCCATGGTCGTGAACTAACAGGGGGCCGGGCAGGGAGAGGAGATGCAGGAGAGGGGGTGGTACAAGGAGGAGGGGTATAAAGAGGAGAAAAACTGGGACAACTGTAATAGTGTAATCAATAAAATATACTTAAAAAATTTAGTCAGCCAATAAGAAATAAAAGTGTAGTATAAACACAAGCAAAGCATGAATTAGAGGCTTAAATCCCCCCAAAAAGGTGGTCTAGATTCTTTTTTTTTTTTTTGCACGTATTTGTTGTATGTTCCCCATGTGAATAGACTATTTCTACTTCATTGTATGTTTTGTCTCCTTTGTCAAATATTAATTGACTATAAAGGCATTGGTTTATTTATGGGCTCTCTATACTGTTTCATTGATCTATACATCTGTTTTTATACCAGTACCATGCTGTCTCGATTACTATGGCCTTGAAGTATATTTGGTTTGATATCAGGTAGTGTGATTTCTCCAGCTCTCTTCTTCTTAAAATAACTGTTGCTATTTGGGGTCTTTCGTGGTTCCATACATGTTTTTGTAATATTTTTTCTAGTTCTATGAATTATGCCATTGGCATCTTGATATGCATTGTGTTGAATTTATAGATTGCTTTGGGTGGAATGGCCAGTATAACAGTGTTAGTTCTTCCTACCCATGAGCACAGTATATACTTCCACCTATTTGTGTCTTCATTATCTTATAATTTTTTGAGAATAGGTTATTTTACATCCTTGGTTAAATTTATTTCAAGGTATTTTATTCTTTTTTGAATCAATTGTGAATGGGATTGTTGTCTTAATTTCTCTTTTTGATAGTTCATTATTGGTGTATAAAAGTGAAGCTGATTTCTGGATATTTATTTTGCATCTTGCTACTTTACTGAATTCATTTATCAGTTCTAGAAGTTTTGAGGTGGAATCTTTAAGGTTCTTTATATGAGGGGGGTGGGACAGAACCCAGAAAAGACAGAATTATCTTCTGGAGAGTTGGCCCCTTGTAGTATAGGCTTCTCCAGCTGGGTGAGGTTCTAGGAGCCCATCTGTATCAATGTACCAGCTGGTGGTATAGTAAGAGGCTGTGTTTGGCTTCAGTTAATTTTTTTAAAAGATTCTTTCAACACATTTGCCCATTTCATGATGGGTAATATACGAATGCACCTGCCCACACCATGCTGAGTGTTCAGCAGTTTTTGACCAAAAATGACATGATCCCTGTGCCCCACCCATCCTTCCTATTCACCGGATCCAGCCCTGAGCAACTTTTTTTTTTGTTTTCCCAAATGAAAACAATTCCTCAAAAGGAAACATTTTGCTGATGTGGAAGAAGTGAAATAAAAAATGGCAGAAGCACAAAAAGGTATCAAAATCAATGAGTTCAAAAACTGAGCAGTGGATAAAAGTCTGAATAGGTGTATTGCATCACATGGAGAGTACTTTGAAGGTGACTGGAGTTTAAACATGTAAAGATTAATACACAATTTTTTATAAATTCCTTTTCTCTTTGGTCCCCCCGCATATACAGTATCATGTCATCTGCAAATAATGACAGTTTTACTTTCTTTCCAACTTGGATGCCCTTTATTCCTTCTTGTTGCTTGCTGTGGCTAGGACTTCCAGTGCTATTTTAAGTAAGAGTAGTAAAAGTAGACATCCCTGTCTTGTGCCCTATCAAAAGGGAAACACTGTAGTTTTGCCCATTGATGTTGGCTGTGGATTTGTAATGTACGGCCTTTATTATGTTGAGGTATGTTCTCTCTATTCCCACTTTGTTGAGAGTTTTTATCATAAATAGGTGCTGGATTTTATCAGTTGCTTTTTTTGCATCTATTGATGTGATCATGTGGTTTTTATCCTTCATTTTGTTTATGTGGTGTATCATGTTTATTGATTTGTAGATATTGTACCAACCTTGCATCCCCGAAATAAATCTCACTTGATCGTGGTGTGTGATTTGTTTAATATATTGCTGGATCCAGCTTGCTAATATTTTATTGAGGATTTTAGCATCTGCGTTCATCAGGGATATTCGCCTGTAATACTCTTTTTTTGTAGTATTTTTCTCTGGTTTTGGGATTAGGATAATGCTGGCCTTATAAAATTGCTTGGGAGTTGTCCCTCCTTTTGAATTTTGTGAAATAGTTTGAGAAGAATAGTGTTAGTTTTTTGAACATTTGGTAAAATTCACTTGTGGCCACCTGGTAAATGCATATTGTGAATGTCAGGAAGGAAATTTGATCATTGGTTATTAAAAGATAGTTACCAAAATAAAAGATGTGTGTTAATGCTGTATGGTAAAGTGCAGTGTAAAAGATTCTGGTTTTGCTTTTTAGAGTGACTGAGTCTCTACTTAGTCTCATTATGAGAGGCCTCTTTTTTAAATGCAGTCCCTATGTAAACACACACACAAATCAGTGCCATATAATACGGGATGATTTTGAATGGTTTTCTACTTATAGTCCATTTGTATTTTCACCAGACACATCATTTTGATTAAGAGAATTCTGGCTCTATCCAGAAAGTCGCCTCATACTTCCTAATCTCTTCCACTCACTTCTATAGGCTCAGTCACACGTAATGTGGTATCAGGGCAGATGGACATAAACATGTTTTTTTTCTCCCCATTGTAGCTTTATAAAGTCTTAGTTCCATCTTGAATTTTTAGCCATTGTTATTTTCACTTACTAGTCCATCTATAAAAGTGTCTTTGGGGAGTAACAAAGAAAGTTTGTGATGAATTCCAGCCACAAGGAAATATCTAAACATTCCTGCAGCTGGACTCCTGGTTAACCAGTTTATAAAAATGGTCATATGTAGGTGGGAAACAACCTCAAAAACTGTGTTTCCAAAAGTCAGTAAGTTCAGATTTACTTTCAGACATCTGATAGTACCAGCATTCCCTCTCCCACAAGGTTACAAAAAGTTACATGTTTTAAATTGGGACAGCCAGCTGCAGAACATTAAGTTTGTTTCAAAGTATCCATTTTAATTCACAAAAGTATATTGAGCCATGATCTTACCATTTGTTGTATTTAAACATCTGTTCAGGTCAAGAAGTTTATTCTATAAACTCAGACAACGCGCTACCCAGGGCATAGCAGTAATATTTGTCTCAGGTTTCCTCAAGGATCCAGAGCATTTTCAGGTGATGTTTTCTTCCTCTAACACACACATCACTAGACACCAGTTACCACATTTTAGTGTGTGTGTGGTGATAATGTCTAGAACAGTCACTATCTAGTGGTAAATAAAAAGAGCTGTCGAAACTAATTGCAGTTGTTGTTTTTTTTAAACAAAAGAAAGGAAACAATAATCTTATCAACCAGAAGAAAGATATACTGATACACTAGCTTCATCTGTATAGGTCTTTGTGATTTGAAGATAGTGTTATACTGGACTCAGTCTAACCTGATGGATGTGGAATGAACCTGCACGTCAGGCACCTTGCATTCTTGATTTTCTTTTATTTTTACTATTGTTGAATAATTTTAGTCTTAGGAAATTTTAGTTGCTGTAATTGTTGTGGTTGGCGATGTTTGTTTTTAACTTTTTATTACAGTATAATACACATACAGAAAATACATATGTCATAAACATATACCTCACATTTTCACAAACGGAACACCAGTGCAGCCAGGACCCAGACCATTTAACAGAATGTTACCAGCATCCCAGAAGCTGCTCTTGTGCTCCCGCCCAGTGACCCGTGTGCTGCCTGGCAGTCACGCAAACCACAGTCCCTCCCGAAGGGCGGCCACAATTTTCACTTTGAAAAGCATGGATTAGTTAGGTGTGTCTTTGTAGTTTCTATATCTGAAATGAATTATATAGTACATACTCCCGTATTTGGCTTCCTCCACTTAATATTTTGTGAAATTTATTTATATTACTGGTTGTGGTTGTAGACTCCATTCACGTTGTTATATATCACTCCAGTGTGTCACTGGGCCACAATCATTTAGCCTTACTATTTATGGACATTTGGGTAGTCTCCAGGTTTTGATTGTTATGACAAATATTGCCATGGACATTCTAATACGTATGTGTTGGCATTTCTATTGGGTATATACTTATGGATAGAATTGTTAGGTGTCAGGATGTGCATATGTTTCACTTTGGTTGATACAGCCAAATACTTTCCCAAAGCAGCTATACTTACACCATTGTTTTTTAATGTGAAAAATGAGAATGCCAGACTAGTTCTCACCTTCTGATAATGACTAGGAAATGAATTAATACAAGTACTTTAGGTACCTCAGCAGCACATACTTGAGAGTAAAGAATAGTCTTGAAATTTCCTTCATGCATGATAAACTCAGAAAATAATTCTGATATCTAACTTCTAAGACATACAATAAAGACCTGAAAATATTATACCATTTAAATCTTAATAACCTCTGCAGTTTAGCCTTACCCCAATCAGAAGATTAAAGTTAAGTAGTCAAAGTACGGCCATTAACTTTAGATAGATGGTACTGTCTGCAGTTATAATCAGAATTGACACTTTAATTTTAATTTCACAAGTTTAGAATTTTTCTGTGTACTCAGTTCCCACTTACTATCTACAGTATAGCCATAGTGTTGTCTAACAAAAAAACTGAGGTTCAGCTGACTTTCACCACAAAAAGCCAAACTCATGAGGCAGATGCAAAATGGAAAGAGGCTTATTCGGGTACCGCACAATCTGGGAGAATGGTGGACTTCCCTCTCAGAGACCGTCTCAATCCTCCTGCTCAAGCCTGCAGTTCTCGTAGGGATGGGGAGAGGAGGGCTTTTTTCCTATCCAGTTATCCTCCTAGCTTCCGACATGCTCCGTGTAAAAACCTCCCCCTGCCGCCATCTTGGCCAGTGGGCAGAGACTCCCCTGTGGCTTGACTGACTGTTTTACAGTAAAAATAGGGCCCAATTTTCTGCCTTAATTCCAAAGTCTGAAGTGTTTCACATGATCTGTTCAACTTTTTCAATGGATTTCTTTCACAATGTGTTCTCACAGGTGTGACAATGTGATTGTCACTTTGCCATTACTTAGAACTTATGATCCAAACTTTCTATATGGTTACCTGACCCACTATGTTGTATACTCCATCTACTATGTAATATATACTAAGATTTGTTTCCAGAAGAAAGCTCCATGTGAGACTGCAGGCCATATCCCATGATAACATCCAATAAATGATGTCTTTTCATGACCTTACGGACTTTTAAAGCCTACAGTTTACCTTTTCCAAGTATTCAAAGCCATTCTTCTTGGTGCTGGTTTTAATCAAAGGAAAAACTGCAAAGATGCTTGGGATGGAGTCTCTGTGTAGATAAATGGGAGATTTAAAAACAATGAGGGTTATATATGTGCAGATGTATGTGCATGTAACTAACATTTCCTTTCAAATTTATGTGCTGCTAAACAGGATTAAAGTAAATGGAATGTGAGAGTTTATATCATCTAAAAATTAAATGTCTCTTACTTCAAAAATAGCCTGGGATCCTGTCATGAACTGGTATTTTGCTGTGTTCTCTATGTAACACTGATGAAATTTTGCATTAAGTTACATCATTCTGAAGAGTGTTAGCATCTTAATTTCCTCTCACAGGTATTTACTGTAGCCCATGCTGTTAACCACACATACATGAATAGCCAGAAAGCATGGTATTATTGAGTAAAAGGTGATGATTTTGGAGAATGGAGACATTGAAAGGATTTCATTATCTTTTCTCATCTACCTTTGGTCAAACCTTTAGAATCATCCCTGATTGAACTTGTACTTCAGTCTTTCATCATTATCGTTATTATCCTTATTTTAAAACATTGAAGTAATATATTCTGTAGGTGTAGGTTAGTGTTCAAAGCTAGCCCTACTGAAGCTCTGTGCATACAGTTCACATTAGCTATACTCGTGTGAGTAGTGATATTTAGGCTTGACCTTAGCCTGAAATAATTCAGCGGCTAATCATAAATGTCAATAAGTTACAGATTATAAGACAAGTTACTGTCAGATAATGCTTTGTTACATATAAAAATGAGTACCTTACTTATAATAGCATAAATAGTAATTCTTTTCTATTACTAAGAGTAATAATTGCTTCTGATTATTTTCATGGCATTTTGAAAAATGGTATGTTTTACAGTAATATTTTAAGGTGATGCAAATATTCAGTTATACTTTAGTATTTGTTCCTTTATAAGGTCCTTCAATAAAATGTTTAACATAAGTGAAAGAGAAGTAAGCCCTTAAGGAAATAAAACAACATAATTGAAGACCAGCAGAAACAACCAAACATATAAACAGACACAAAGATTTGAAGCACTGGAGCTGTGAGACACATACCATAAAATAGTTGACAACTGCCTTTAAAAAACTTGAATACAAGCTTAGAATGTCTTCAAGTAAAAAGATGCAAAAAACAGAAATAAAAAATAAATAAAATTTTTAAAAGATGCTATGAAAAGTAACCTAGCAACTACAGAACTGAGCATTTGGTTGCTGAAAGAAATTTCAAAAGAGCTAAATAATTGGAGAGATATACTGTGTTCATTGTTTGGAAGGCTCAATACTGTTAAGATATCAGTTCTCCTCAAAGTGATCTATACAGACTTAAATATTCCTCAAAATCCTTCTAAGGCAATTTGGAAAATATTAACAAGGTGATTCTAAAGTTTGTATGAAATACATAGGACCTAAAACAGCCAAAACAATTTTGAAAAAGAACAAAGTTGGGGATCTTACACCAGTTGATTTCAAAACTTACTATAAAGCTACAATAACAAATACAGTGTGACACTGGCAGAAGAATTGGCTATGAATCAAAGGAACAGACTAGAAAATCCTGAAATATATCCATGCATAATATGGTCATTTGATTTCCAGCAAAAATGCCAAGGCAGTTCAATGGGAGATAGAAAATATTTTCAACCACTGGTGTTGGAAGAATTGGATATTGATATAGAAAAAAATAAGCATGACTTTCACTTCACATCATGCATAAACATCAGCTTCAAATGGATCATAGACCTGAAGCATAAAAAATAATACTATAATAGTTCTAGAGAAAAACATAAAATAAAACCTTGATGACACCAGATTGAGCAAAGATTTGTTAGGACACAAAAAAGCATAAGCTGTAAAAGAAAAACAAGAAATTGTACTTAATTAAAATTTAAAACCTTTGTTCATCAGAAGATACTGTCAAGAAAATGAAAACACAGGTCTCAGACTGTCCCATGACCTTGGGTGGTTCACTGTACTTTTCTCAGTGTCTTTTTTTTTTTTTTTAATTTCTAAAGGTTTCTTGTGAAAAGCAAATTATATACATTATAAAATTCCATAAGAACATACGATATTGTTGTAGTTGTAAGAGCTATCAGCATTTCTTCTTAGCTGTAGGTGGATATGTCTTAATCACCTTGCTCTCTCTGTACATTATTTTTTTTAACTAGGGAGCAGCAAGCCAGAAGACAAAGCCTTGCCACTCTGTGCATATGTGCACTCCTAGAAGGCACTGTTCCTCTTTGTGAAATTCGAAGCTTTAAACATCAGAAAATTCTGGTCATTTTTATAAGTTTCCAGAACGTTGGAAAAGAGGATTCTTTACTTTTTAGCCTTGTCCGCAACTAGACCTTTTTTATTTATCAATATTAAAATATCTTGATCACAAAAAGTAGTTCCTTATCAAAGTTTTTTTTTTCTTTAGAGTAACTCACTCTCTTTTTAAGTTTCCGTAAATAAAACAATGATTCATTCACCCTTAGGTTTTGAGCATGCACACACTCAGTATTAAGAAGTATTGTAAAGGTAATATAGATGAATAAGAAGTGGTTCCTGCCTTTAGAGAGCACACAACTTAAGAAAACGTAAATCCCATCTCCCTACCTATCCCTCCTCCACACACATCCAAAAAGGACAGGATAAAATTCAATTGTTGAGATAAAAGAAAAACAGGTCCTTTTGGATTTCAGAGAGCAGCAACATCATTTGTAGCTGTGGGAATACTTTATGAGGGAGAAGGAAGTTAAGCTGGACATTGGAGAATGAAGATCAGATTTCAACAGATGGAAATAACAGGAAGGGCACTCTAGGCAGGAGAAATGGCTTAAGGCAGAGTAGGAGGAGGTGAGGTGGGTGACAGGAGCTACAGATCATGTTCAGGCAAAGGTGGATACATGCTTGAGTGAAACCGTTTTTTAATGTAAAAGTCTAGAAGCTGTGGTGGTTTTGGTCCCAATGTAAATAGCCTTGAACACTAAAAGAAAGTCTTAGATATTATTCATGAGGCAACAGGAGGCAGTTGTAAGTTATTAAACAGGAATATATCATAAATGTACTTAAGGTAAGTTATCCAAATGCGTGGTTTGGGGATGGGGAATATTGGAGTCCAGGAAATTAGATAGGAATCCATAGCAATAAGTTGGCCCGAGGTCCAAAGACCTTTAGAGTTTGGTGAAGAACTAGGATAATTTAATGACACATCAGCCCCCAAGAGGAGTCAGCAAGTTTCATGAAAAAAGGGAACAGTCACTATTGTGAATTATGTCAGAAAGGTCAATTAGAATAAGATTGAGAAACAGTTTGGTAATTGATAATCATTGAATTATAGCCCAACATCTAAAGCAAAGATCCTTGAGTCCATACTGATTAAACAGATGAATGAATGAATGAATGAATGGGAATAAACAAATCTCCCATATAGAAGAATGTCAAATAACTTTTGTACATACTCCGTTCTTAAGGAAGAGGGCAATAAAAATCTTCACCTCTTAAGTGTGTGCTGCTCACAGTGGATGACTTCTTTCCAAAGAGTACAGTGTGAAATTTCAGGGGGTAGAGGAAATAAATTTGCAGTGGAGAAATGTGAAGACCGATACCTCCAAACAGGTGATCCCGGTCAATAGCAGCAATGATGCTAGTACATCATGATGATAGTACATTTCCTTGGTATGATGTATTGAAAATGACACTTTACCCCTGTAGTCTTTGTACCAAAATTCATACCCCATTCTAATCATCAAAAAAAACATGAGATAAACTCCAAGAGAAGCCATCCTGCAAAATGACCTGACCAGCATTCCTCAAAACTTTCAAGGTCATCAAAAACAAGTCTGAGAAACTCACAGGCAAGATGGCATAATGATCACATCCAGGATACTATATGACACAATATCGTATAGTATCCTGGATGTGATCCTGGAACAGAAAAAGTCATTAGGTAAAAACTAAGGAAATCTACATAAACTATGGATTTTAGCTAATAATAATGTGTCAACAGTGTTTTTCTTTTTAGTTATGAATGATTTCTTTATTGTACGGTGTCTACAGAGAAAACAATGCATTCAGTACAAAGAATAAAAATGTATTCAGGGTTTTGATTTCATCAACAGCAAATAGAAACCCTTTAGTGAGATTATGACAATTTGACAGTATTATAATTATATTCGGTAAAGGTACATAGGGTACCTGGAAGATCAGATTCTACAGCTGCTTCTTTCTATGGTTCTTAATTAATCTGGCTCTTTAAATAATAGGGATACAACCTTATTTGTTGAGAAACATTTCCTAAATGAAATTACAGGTTCTTTCATTAAAATTTCTTTTTATGTTAGTTGTTAAAATGGGGCCGTGTGTGTGTGTGTGTTTGCTATTTCAACTTAAGATCTTGACCAGAAGAATTTCTGTAATTCCACAACCATTATTTTACAGTGTAGAAAAGAATTCATTGAAAGCCTATAGTGAATCATAATGCTGAAGGATTTTCCCTGCTGTTATGTGATACAGTCTGTTCTCTTTATTCTTGACAGGTAGCTAGACAGCCTCACTTTTGGTAATAAACTAGTGTATATAATAGGGAAACTGAGTATGGGAGTATATAAATTTTTTGTAAACCTAAAACTGTTTCAAAAAATAAAGTCTCTTTTTTAAAACTATCAGGTCATGCAATTTTGAATGTATTAGATTACTAATAATGTTGAATAATATTTTAAGTAATATTTAAATGTCCAGATGCTGGTGAACATATGATGATTGAGAGATGCTGGTGAACATATGATGCTGGTGAGATTTGATGATTCACACATTGCTAATGGCTAATGTAAATTGATACAACCTTTTAGGGAGGAACATAAATTTTTTTTCACTAATCTATAGAAATAAGTATCCGAAGAAGTTATTCAAAAACAAGATATCGATAGATGTACATTTACAGATGCAGATACGTCAATATGTTTACTGCAGTGTTATTAACAAAGATGGAAATCTAGCTATAAAGGGCTCTTTAAATAAATTATGATACATTAATTCAATAAAACAAGTTTTTCAATTGTGTTCTGGAGATTCCCCAGAACCCTAGCCTCTTCTGGGTGTCAGCAAGACTTTTATCAATTTTAGTTTCTAATAAATATCAGGATAAATAATCCTGATAAATAGCAATAAATATCAGGAACCATAATCCACATAAACAAAAGCTCATTGGAGTCCTCAGTGATTTTTAAGAGTGTAAAAGAATTCTGAGGCCCAAAAAGACTGAGAATCACCATAATGAAATAATAAACACTTTATTGTTACAATTATGAAGACATGGAACATAGGAAATAATTCTGATGATAGTGAAAAGAAATAGAATTAAAAATGGTATGATCACTCATCGTAACTATGCAAAGTTATAAATGTATTGGTTAGAGTCTGACACTGGTATTTATGTGCTTACTGGGCCAAAGATTGTTAGATAAGAACATAGAAAAATGAATGCATTTGGTTTGTTAGGTGGCTGGGATGGGGTGTTTATTTATTTTTATTATTTCTGTAAAACATAAAAAATTTTAATGTATTGCATATTCAAATCATATATAATTTAATAGACTTACGCTAATATATTGAGAGAATTAGGTGGAGTTTCTACATCATTTATGTTCAGAATTATCTAGAAAGATTCTTTAATCATTTCTTATTGTTATTCTATTACAGTTGTCCCAGTTTTTCTCCTCTGCCCATTCCCCACCCCCATGCCCACAGTCAAGTCCTACAGTGTTGTTTTAAAAATTACACTTACTAGGTTAATTAAATTAGCATTTTTCAAGTACCATATAACAGATGGAAGAAGTCATATGCCTAAAAAATCTAAAGAAATCCAGCTGAAATTGACTGAGTTACCTAAATCTGTTCACAAACTGGATGATCAACATTATAGATTAAGTCTGACTGTATATTTTTTTACAGAGTTCTTTTAGAAACAAGACTTGTTTTGCTTTTTTTCCTTAGGAAATGACTATACCATGGTGCTTAAGAAGAGCAGAACTTGTGTTTAAGTGCGTCAAAGGTGAGCATAAACTTTTGCTTAACAATGACCTATGTTTCTTCCTCCCAAATACTGAAAGGAGAACAATCCAGGAGAAAGAATGTGAAAGTTTCCTGTCATCTAGTGCCTCAGTTAAATGGTTTAACAAGCAAATATTTCATAACGTGCTTTTTTTACTTACCTTTTTCTAGTCACAAAATAAATATTCAACCCTCTTGAAATACAGGTATTTGGATGTTAATTATAGTTTACCCTGATTATAGCTTGTTGTTTATTGCCTTTTATTTTCTTTTAAAAAATTGGAGCTGCATGTTTAATTAGGCTTTAATACCTGTTTTGACTGTGTCGTATGAAAACTAAAAAGGACTTGAGAAACGCTAAGAGTGTGTTGACACAATGACGTTAAATGTCTCTGGCGTGGAAAATTCAGGATCACAGAAGTTTGTCCTTTAGGTTTAACCTCTCTTACAGTAAGTGACTACCTAAAAAGTCAATACATGAAGTCCCACAATGAAAATTCACTTTATTTCAGTAAGGACTTGTAGGTTTGAAGACCAGGACACATAATTTAGCAGTCTCCTGTTCTGTTTTAGGTTTCATGATGGAAATGGCTTCGTGGGATGGAGGAATTTCTAGGACAGTGCAATTTCTGGTACCACAGGTGTGTTATTTTAATATAGCTCACCCCAGTTTAATCTCTGTTACAGTACTTTTCACAGATACAGTGAGCACACTGCCCTAAACTCAGTATAACATAACAAAATGCTAACAGCTTCCTCTTTCTTACAGGGAAAGCATTTGGATGCCATAAACACACTTAGTTTATTGTCAATGATGTTAGCATCTACCACTCCTGGGACCTTTTTATTTACCCCCAAAACTAAACTTATCTTTCATTTTTTTCATATGTATGGTACATAGATTTTGAAGAGTTTATAAATAAGGGCATTAACGAGAATGGTTTTGTATTCTGTGCAGACCATGGCAAATTAGTGGTATTTTTATTACTGATTACACTAGTGTTACCTAGGGGTCTTTCTGGTCACCAGACCCATCATCTGATGGAAACAACATAGGTTCTTTGAAGACAGAGTCAGGAATCACCCCTAGCTCATAACTGTGCAATAGCAGTCATGAAAGATAAGTTTTACATATTGTACTCCATGTCTAAAACTAGTTCCATAATTTAAAATACTTAAATTTTTTTTTAAATCAGCAATGATTTAACAAGTTTTTTTTAACCTCTTACAGAGTATTTCTGAAGAAATGTTTTATCAACTTAGTAACATGCTTCCTCAGATCTTCCGAGTATCATCAACACTTACTCTGACATCCAAGCACTGAAGCTCTGTGGATCAAAATGCTGGCAGAAGAGGATTGTCACACTCTCCAGGACCTTGAGCTATGCTGGGGCTCTGTCAAGCAGAAGATACCCAGAAAGAGAACTTACAACCCAAGCTACAAATCAAATCATGATAGATGTCTGTCACACCCTCCAAAAAGTCTTCTACCGAACAGGCTAGTGATCAGCCCCTTATGTATTTGTTTATTGTTAAAGTTTCTTTATGAAAAAAATGTCTCTCCTCTCCTGTTGCCATATTAGTAGGATAAAACCTCCTTTATATCTCTCATGGACACTTGATGTAGGAGAGTGTTCACTGCATTTTATGAAGACATTTGTCTTTTCCCAAAGTCCTAAATCATATCAGGTACAAGGCTTAATTAAACATACCAATAAAATCTTTCCTCTATCTTATTTGCCAAATGAAAATTAAAAAGCACTTAAATATACATTGCAAGTATGAATGTCTTAGTGAAAATCATTTTGTAGAAACACAAGTATATGAGATATACTTTTTAAAATTCTCCTATTTCAAAAACTTGCTTTTAATGTACTCTTTGTAAGGTTTTATAAGTTCGTAGTGAGAAAAAGACATTGGATTCTTTACCTGTGTCTCATCTTCCCCATGTCACTTGCCCTTGTCTGTCAGTAACATTTCATGGTCTGGGAAAATAGTGTCCTTATTTGCAAGCCCAAAGGAAAGTTAGTCTAAACCAACACCTGGCAGTATTTTAGTGCCCATCAACATTGTGACAGTCAGACAATTAGGATCATTTTTATTTCTCCATCTGCTTTCTGCATTTTCAGCTTCCTTAACCATTCTCTTACTTGCATTTTCTTGCTGGTAACTATGTGCCTATTTCTGTCTCGGCTCTGGTTCCTCTTCTTTTCCATTGTCCTTCCTTGTAGAAATACTTCTTCAACTGCAGCATATCATTTCTGTGTCCCATCTATAACATTTGCAGTGAGGAGTGACTACATTGACAAAGGCATTTACAAAAGTAATAGTTTCATCAAATTGTAATTGTATGGATGTTGTAACTGGTCAATGGAATGATATAGAGGACCTTTGACATGATAAAATGGTGTATCTTGATTCCAAGAAACAAAAAGAACTCTGTTCATGTGCCTAAATGTAATAACTTAGAAAAACTCGTGGCATGCAAAATGCTTCCCCATAACATACAATGTGTCTTGATTTTTTACTCAAGGAAATGACTGTTACTGCCTGTCCAAGTAACAACACTGTGGAGTACACCCACTCCAGACTGTATCCATTGCTCACTAACACTTTCCAAATTCTTTTCCAAGGACGCTGATGATCTCACCAGGAAAAAGGTAGGTATTCTGCCATTAGAGTGAGAAACCATCTTCTAGGCACTACTGTTACCATTAAGACTGATTCAATTGCAAAGTAAAGTAGATAGAGGTAGAAAACAGGGTTGCGCTTAAGCAGCGTCAGAGACTGTATGAGTTTATAATGTGACAGGTCAAGTTGGAGGTGGATGTAGTGGGGACGATCAATAAAAGGCATAAAAAGAGGTGTTGAGAATCTTTGCACAGATTTCTGTGACTAAGTGTATAGTCAGCAGCTTGAAGGGTACATCCAGGGTCACAGTGTAGGAGTTAGGGTTCATTCACAGAAGCTTGGTGATCGCAGCTGCCCAATGCTTCCTTTGTGTTGTCAAGGATGTTTTATTAAATTATTTATAAAGTGGTGCCTTTCACGCCAGGGCAATTTAAAATTTCTGTTTGGCCTTTGAATGAAGATATAGTTTACATATCCATTATTCACATGATACTACATTATGACATATACAGAAATGGTAAGATTAGAATAATGCTTATGATGTTACCACTGATACAAAGACACACCAAACACTAAGCTAATAACAAATACATAATTTAAGGTACTAATTATATGCATTTATTTTTTATTACACATTTTATTGTTGTTCTATTACAGTTGTCAGTCCCCCTTTGCTCCCCACCCATGCCCCACTCCCACAGTCAGTCCTCACCCTGCTTTTTATGTCCGGGGGTCATTCATACATGTTCCTTGACTAGTCCTTTCCCCTTTTTTCCACCCTTATTACCCTCCCCCGCCCCTCTGGCCACTATCAGCCTGTTCCTTGTTTCCATGCCTCGGGTTCTATTTTGCTTGTTTGTTTCTTTTGTTCATTAGGTTCCTCTTACAGGTGAGATCATATGGTATTTGTCTTTCACTGACTGGCTTATTTCACTTAGCATAATACTCTCCAGTTCCATTCATGCTGTCGCAAAAGGTAGGAGCTCTCCTTTCTTTTTGCTATGTAGTATTCCATTGTGTTTATGTACCAGTTTTTTGATCCACTCATTTACCAGTGGTCACTTAGGCTATTTCTAGCACTTGGCTATTATAAATAACACTGTTATGAACATACAGGTGCATAGGTTATTTTGAATTGTGTTTCAAAAGAAACAGTGGAACTGCTGAGTCAAAAGGCAGTTCCATTTTTAGTTTTTTAAGGAAATTCCACATTATCTTCCACAGTGGCTGCACCAGTCTGCATTTCTGCCAGCAGTGCACTAGGGTTCCCTTTTCTTCACATCTTTGCCAGCACATTTTTCTTGATTTGTTTATGATGGCCATTCTGACCGGTGTGAAGTGGTATCTCATTGTGGTTTTAATTTGCATGTCTCTGAAGGCTAGTAATGCTGAGCATCCTTTCACTTATCTCTGGGCCCTCTGTATGTCCTCCTTGGAGAAGTGTCTGCTCAGGTCCTTTGCCAATTTTTTATTGGATTGTTTGTCTTCCCAGTAGATTCATATGAGTTCCTTATATATTTTGGAGATCAAACCCTTGTCCGAGGTATGATTGGCAAAGTTGTTTTCCCATACAATCAGTTCCCTTTTCATTTTGATGATGGTTTCTTTAGCTGTGCAGAAGTTTTTTAATTTGATGTAGTCCCACTTAATTTGTTGGAAGTGGGTTTATTTTTTCCTTTATTTCCCTTGCCCTAGGAAATATATCAGCAAAAATATTGCTGTGTGTGATATCTGAAATATTAGTGCCTGTGTTTTCCTCTTGGACTTTTATGGCATTACAACTTAATATTTAAGTCTGTTATCCATCTGGAGTTTATTCTGGTGTATGGTGTAAGTTGGTGGTCCAGTTTCATTTTTTTGCATGTACCTGTCCAGATCTCCCAACCCCATTTACTGAAGATGCTACTTTTATTCCTTTTTATGCCCCCATCTCATTTGTCAAATATTAATTGACCATAGAGACATGAGTTTATTTCTGCACTCTCTATTCTGTTCCACTGATCCATTGGTCTGTTCTTATGCCAGTGCCAGACTGTTTTGCTTACCATGGCCTTGTAGTATAGTTTGATATCGGGTATTTTGATCCCTCCTACTTTGTTCTGCTTTCTCAAGATTGCTGAGGATATTTGGGGTCATTTTTGATTCCATATATATTTTTAAAATATTTGTTCTAGATCTGTGAAATATGTCATTGGTATTTTAATGGGGATTGCATTAAATCTATAGATTGCTTTGGGCAGTATGGACATTTTGACAATGTTAATTCTTCCAAACCATAAACTCAATATATGCTTCCATTTATTTATATCTTCTTAATTTTGTCCTTTAATATTCTGTAGTTTTCTGAGTACAGGACTTTTACCTCCTTGGTTAAATTTTTTCCTAGCTAATTTATTTTTCTGTTGCTATAGTCAATGGGATTTTTTTTCCCTAGTTTTTTCTTTCTGATATTTCATTGTTGGTGTAAAATAAATGCTCTTGATTTCTGTATATTGACTTTGTATCCCACTGTTTTGCCGAATTCACTTCTTAGGTTGAGCAGTTTTTTGAAGGAGTCTATAGGGTTTTCTATGTATACTATCATGTGATCTGCAAATAATGACAGTTTTACTTTCTCGTTTCAAATTTGGATGCCTTTTGTTGTTTGTCTGATTGCTCTGGCTAGAACTTCCAATACTATGATGTTGAATAGAAGTTGTGAAAGTAGACACCTTTGTCTTCTGCCTGATCTTAGCGAAGGCTTTTAGATTTTTCCCATTGTGTATGATGTTGGCTATAGGTTTCTCATATATGGCCTTTATTATGTTGAGGTATGCTCCCTCTGTTCCTAATTTGCTGAGTGTTTTTATCATAAATGGGTGCTGAAAATCCTTTTTCAGCATTGATTGATGTGATCATGTGATTTTTGTTTCATTTTGTTTTTTGTGGCATATTATGTTTATTGATTTACGAATATTAATATTGTACCATCCTTCTGTCCCTGAGATGAGTCTCACTTGATCATGGTGTATGATCTTTTTAATGTATTGCTGGATCCAGATTGCCAATATTTTGTTGAGGAGTTTAGCATCTATGTTCATCAGAGATACTGGCCTGTAGTTTTCTTCTGTGTTGTGTCTTTACCTGGTTTTGGAATTAGGATATTACTGGCCATGTAAAAAGAGTTTCAGAGTCTTCCCTCTTCTTCAGTTTTTTGGAATAGTTTGAGAAGGGTAACAGTTAGTTCTTTAAATGTTTGATGAAGTTATCCTGTGAAGGCATCCAGTCTACGGCACTTGTGTGCCATGAGTTTTTTTATTATTGCTTCAATTTCACTAGTTGTTATAGGTCTATTCAGGCATTCTGCATCTTTTTGATTCAGTTTTGGAAGATTTTATGTTTCTAGAAATTTGTGCATTTCACCCAAGTTGTCCAATTTCTTGGCATATAGTTGTTCATAGTAATTTCTTACTATCCTTTATATTTCTGTGGTATTGGTTGTAACTTCTCTTTCATTTCTGATTTTATATTTATTTGGGTCCTCTCTCTTTTTTTCTTGATGAATCTGGTTAAAGGCTTATCAATTTTGTTTAACTTTTCAAAGAACCAGCTCCCAAATTTATTGATCTTCTGAATCGTTTCTTTAGTCTCTATGTTATTTAATTCTGCTCTGATCTTGATTATTGCCTTCCTTCTACTTGCTCTGGGCTTTGTTTCTTGCTGTTCCTCTAGTTTTTGATGTAGGGTTAGATTGTTTATTTGAAATTATTTGATTTTCTTTAGGTAGGCCTGTATTGTTCTGAACTTCTACCGGACAGCCTTCACTGTGTCCCATAGATTTGGGGCTCTTGTGTGTTCATTTTCATTTGTTTCCAGACACTTTTTTATTTCTTTCTTGATCTCATTCTGAACTCATTCATTATTTAATAACATGTTAATCAGTCCCCATGTATTTTAATGTTTTTGAGTTTTTTCCTTGAGGTTGGTTTCTACTTTCAAGCCACTGTGATCCAGAGGATGCTTGACATGATTCAGTTTTCTTGAATCTCTTGAAATTTGTTCTGTGTCCTATCATGTGGTCTACCTTTGAAAATGTCCCATATGCATTTGAAAAGAATGTATATTATGCTTCTTGAAGTTGAAAGTTTCTGTGTATATCAATTAAGTCCATTTGATTTAGAGTGTTGTTCCATGCTATAATATCTTTGTTGATTCTGTGCTTGAAAGATCTGTGCTTTGTTGACAATAGGGTGTAAAATCTCTTTCATGAGTGTGTTGCTGTCGATACCTTTCTTGAAGTCCTCCAAGATTTTCCTTATATATTTAGGTGCTCTTATGTTGGGTGCATATATGTTTACAAGGGTTATATCTTCTTGATGGCCTACTCCCTTAAGTATTATGTAGTGACCTTCTTTGTCTCTTTTTATGGCTTTTGTTTTGAAGTCCATTTTGTCCGATGTAAGTATTGCTATCCTTGTTTATTTTTCCTGTCCATTTGCTTGCAGTATTTTTTACCATCCCTTTACTTCAGTCTGTATGGATCTTTTGTTCTGAGGTGGGTCTCATGTAGACAGCATATATGTGGGTCATGTTTTCTTATCCATTCTTATCCATTGAGCTACCCTATGCCTTTTGGTCAGAGTATTTAATGCATTTACATTTAAGGTTATTACTGATAGGTACTTAGTTATTGCCTTTCCCTTTGTACTTGTGTTTTTTCTCTTATTCTCTCTCTCCCCCCCCTCCTCTCTTCATTCTTTCTCTCCCCCCCCCCCACTCTTCATTTTCATAAAGTAACCCCTTTAGGATCTCTTGCAATGCTGGTTTGGCAGAGTTGTATTCTTTTAGCCTTTTTTTTGTCTGGGGCACTACTTATTTCACCTTCCTTTTTAAATGAGAGCCTTTAAATGGAGTAGTCTTGGTAGCAGGTCTTTGCTTTTTATTACTTGGATTACTTCTTGCCATTTCCTTCTACCTAGTAAGGTTTCTGTTGAAAAATCAGCAGCTATCCTTATCGGAGTTCCTTTGTATGTTACTGTTTCTCCCCTGCTGCCTTTAAGATTCTCTCTTTGTCTTTAAATTTTGCTATTTTAATTATGATATGTCTTGGAGTAGACTTCTTTGGGTTCTTCTTGATTGGGATTCACTGTGCTGCCTGGACTTGTATGACTTTTTAACACAATGAAAGGATCAGCTGTGCAGGGTCTGGGTGGTGGTGCTCCAACATGGTCTGTAGCTGTCCACTGGGAGTGCAGGCTCTGGGGTTTCACTTGGTAGTGCAGGCCACGCTCAACCCCCTGGGGCCACCCAGTCTCAGCTATAAAGCAATCTGAGATGGCTACTAGTTGTGTTGGACTTGGAGATTCCCAGACAAAGCCAAACTGCAAATTTACACTGGCTGCAGCTAGTGCCATGCCTGGGGCTCACTGAGGCTAGTTGCTTGTTTGAGAGGAATTAGGAAGTTGTTCAGCATGAGCCAAGACCAGCCCTTCATATGGTAAAGCAGCTTGAGTGGGCCCATAAGTTGGGTGGGGCAGAGTCTCTGGGATTCTCCAAGGCAGGTCAGGTTAGCCAGGTTGAAGGAATCTCAGCTATGCCTCTAGCTTGCTGGCTCTGTGGGAAAAAGGTTTAGAAAAGGGATAATGGCTTCTCCTCATCTTGACGCCAGACAGTTCAGTTTCTTCCTGTATATCACTGGTGCCTTTCAAGTTGCTACCCATGTGCTGGAGCTCAGAGAGAGTGAGTCTGAGTAGGTGAGTCCATGTGTGGGTTCCTTAGGAGGAATTGCCTGGGGCTCCAGAAGTTTCTTCCACTGACTCAATCCCCTCTGGTTTTTGGAGCCAGAAGTTGTGAGGACTTATCTTCCTGGCACTGGGACCCTGGGCTGGGAGGCCTGGTGTAGGGCTGGGACTCCTCACTCCCAAAATATCCCTTCCAAATTTTTACCCACCACACATGGATAAGGGACCAGCCTGTTCCGCATCCTCACCCCTCCTCCCAGTCTGTATAGATGTGGTTCTTTAATTCTGTAATTGTCAGACTTACATTCAACTCGATTTCTGATGGTTCTGAGTGATGGTTGTTTTACATTTTAGTTGTCATTTTGAGTGGTTGGGCAAAGAGGTGAGCCATGTCTGCCTATGCCGCCATCTTGACTGGAAGTCCATGTCATTACTTTTTCAAGCAGGTTTTCTATCCCTTGCGCCTCTTCTCCTTCTGGTATCCCTATGATACGGATATTATTACATTTCCTATTGTCCTGCAGCTCCCTTAAATCCTCTTTGGTTTTTTGTGGGGTTTTTTGTTTGTTTTTTTGCTCTGTCTGGGAGTTGTTTCTGCCTTGTCTTCCAGCTTGCTGATTAGATCCTCTGCTTCATCTAGCCTGCTTTCAATTCCTTCTAGTGTACTCTTCATTTCATATACTGTATTCTTTATTTACATCTGGCTCTTAATGATAGTTTCTATGTCCTTTTTCATACTAGTGTAGTTTGCAGAAAGTTCTTTGTAGCTTCCATAGAGTTCTTTGTAGTTCTCACTGAGCTCATTGATCATCCTTATAACCATTATTGTGAATTCAATGTCCAATAGATTGCTTGCCGCAACTTCATTTCACACTGCGTCTGAGAATTCCTCCTTTCCTTTCGATTGAGGGTTCTCTGTCTTCCCATTTTAGGTGACTCTTCTAGTTTGTTTCTGCCTATTAGATTGAACTGCTTTGACTTCCTGTCTTTATGGTGTGACCTTCTGTGGTAGGAGACCTGTGGAACTCAGTGGTTCAGTCTCCTGATTGCCTGAGCTGAATGCTCTTGGAATGCCCTTTATGCTGTTCATGTGGGCTCTCTTGTTGTAACTGACTTTTGGTTGTTGGGTCATTCTTTAGTGGGTTCTTCCCTCCAGTGGCTCTCTGAGAGTCATACCACCCACCACATCTTGTATGCTGTCATTCAGGTGCTGGTAGAAAACAACCCAGGAAACAAAACCCACACCTGCTATAATAACCCCCACCCACAGCTACACTATCGACAGCAAATGAGTCAGTATTAATAAAGGTATAAAGAGATTAAAACTATTATAAGGAAGGAAAAGCAAATATGAGATAACTAACTGAAAGAAAAATGATTTTGAGAGGGTAGAGGGAGGAGAAATAGTAAGAGTAGAGAATAGAAACAAGGTGAAGAAAGAAAAGGGAAGAGTATACCATCAAGCTTTAAAATTTTTTTAAAACAATAGTGAAAATAATTGGAACCAAATTGGAGAAATAGATCCACCACAGCAATATCAACAACAAATGAACAAAGATTAATACCAGTGAAATGGGAATAAGAAGGAAAACAGCAAAAAGTCTTTATGAGATGTCTATAGGAAAGAAAAGTGATTTTGAAAGGATAGAGGGAGAAGAAATCCTAAGAGTAAGGAATTAAAACCACACTAAGACAGGGAAAAAGTAAAATTTAAAACAAAAAAAGAAAGGGCAGGAGGAAGACAAAATGGAGTAGTTGAGGGGAACAATAAAATTTGAGATTTGAAATACAAAAATAGTGAAGATCGAGGAATAAAATTGATGTCAGATGGTGTCCTAGTCTGGCCCTAACCAGCCTGTTCAAGACTTCAAGTGATCCACAACCTGTCTCCTTCAGAGTTGACTGATCCCCACTATTCTGCCCTGCCAGCTTTCCATCAGCCTGCGGTCCATTCAGTGGATTCTGTTCATTCAATGACCTAAGAGGACCGCCAGTACCTTCTCTACCTGTCTACAGAGGGGGCCTCTGATATGATGGGTAGGGTAGGAATGAATCCCAGGTCACCCCCAGGGGGTGGTGGTGTTCAGTCTTCAGGGAAGATGGGAGTTTCTCCCAGCCCCCTTGCCACATATCTTGGTGATTCTTTCCAATAATGTATGGTTTCTGGTGAATTAGCTGTCCATTTTCTGTGAGGGGCCAGTATGTGTAAAAGGAGCAGCTCTTCCCTGCTTAGTGCAGACAACAGCTGTATAGGTGCTGAGGCTGTGTATGACTCCAAACACCTCTTGTTGCACCTTTCCCTAATTTCTCTGCTGGTTTCAGTGGATCAGCGCCCAAGGAACAGTGTAGCTTGTAGTGTCTGGTAGAAAGGGCCCTTTCAGAGCTTTTCCTTCTTTCCTCTATGGATATGCACCCAGCAGGGGATGCTAGAGCCTGGCCTCACTGATCTGCAGAGCCTGTAATCCCACAAGTGCGGTTGGACAGGAGTGCCTCTGTGGGGACCTGCCTGGGTGCAGTGAATCTCAGGCGTTCACTTCCTGGCCATCCAGTCCCCAGCCTGTCACTCTCGCAGCAGACTCAGTCCCAGAATCTCCACTCTGCACTGTCCCCTGCTCGCCAGCGCTGCTGGATTGGTTCCCACAGTCCCTTCAGCACGACTCTGTCACTGCGAGTTCTTTGTTGGCCAAACCGCTGCACGTGTGCACACACACACATGAGCACAGGGTCCCTGCCGAGTTTTGAGTCTCGCTTCAGCTCCCCTTTTAAAACAGTTTCTGTGTGGCCCCCACACTACAGCACCAAACCCTGGGGAACCTATTCTCCATGTGCTTCCCTTCCCAGAAAGCACAAAGTCTCAGTCAGGGCTAGCCACAGCCTGCCAGAGCCTCTGACAGTTTTAGATAAAGTTTCTCTCTGGATCTCTCCCAGCTGGCGCTAGGAAGAGTCCTGCAGCCATACTCTAACACAGGCAGTGGAGGGGTGCTCTCACTGCTCCCCCCAGTGATTCTCAGCCTCGGGCAGGCCTGCTCTCACTATGCTGTTTCTGCAGCCAGCCACCACCCTGGCTTCTCTCTCTGCCCGGGGAGCTCAGAGCTCCTGAGGTGATCCACAGCCTCCTCAGTCAGATTCTGTCCAGTTTGCAATTTCTGTGGCTCCTGGAGTTAGGCAACAGTCCCTTCCCTCGTACATACCACAGTCCCTGGCTCCTGGCTCCTGGCTCCTGGTGGCGGTGAGGTGCACAGCTCTGCCCAGGGCAAAGAGCACAGAGATATGTCTGGTCACAGAGGTTTGAATACCCTGGAAGCTTCTTCCTGAGGAGGATATTTTAAATTCCTCAATGTCTCCCGCCCCAAATCTGCACAGCCAGGTTGGGCAGTGGTGGTGGCAGCTGCTCTGCTAGAGAACCCAGGCCACCCACTCTTGAGTGTCCTGCAGCTAATTAGATATATCTAAATAGTGGGGATTTTAGTGAAGCAATAGGTGAGGACATCTGCGGTTCTGTATTTGCACCAGGAAGGATGACGTTATGACCTTTTTTTTGAGTGTTCTAGAGGATATCTTGGAGGGGAGTGTTCAGACCCTTCATGAAAGATGTGAAGAAGGAACTTTAGTAAGCCAAGACTAGAAGGGGCATTCTAGGTATACGGAGCAGAAATAGAATGAAGGGCCTTTTAGGAGTGAGGGTGGAGGGCCCTGGACCTTAACACAAATTATGGTAAAGAGTCTGTCAGTGAGCATGAATTTTTCTATTTGTATAAACAAATATTCCCAGAACAAATGACAGTCTGGTCCTCAAGTCCTTAAAAATATGCTTTGGAAATCAAGTGAGGGCATTGAACTTGAAGTCTGTATTCTGTACTGCTCTTTCCTCCCCACCCCCACCCCCGCCCTTTCTTTTCTCAAAGTATTGTACAAACCAAGCAGGGCTATATAACCTTGCCATTGATTGAGAAGTGTGGCACAGCTGTTCTCAACTTGACACTGTGACTGGAATGGAAGAAATGCATGAAAAAGGATTTCAACAGAAACAGCTTGCCTGGGAGTTGGCAGATCTCTTACTGGCACAGGACACAACCCTTTTGTGTCGCTTCAGTTGGGTCCTGGCTAATTCCCACAAGAAGGAAAAATGTTCCACAGAGGAAAGATGAATTTACAGCAACATTCCTTTCATAGGGTCCTTAAAGGACAATCAGCAGAGCTATGCTGAAAGAGTGGGTGAAGATCAAAGAGTGAATCCCCAGGGGCAGTTTTTCAATTTCTAGGTGAAAATGGTTTTTTCTCTTACTTAGGTTTCCCATTTAGATGAAAACAGACTGCTTTGCTCAAAAGAAGTTACAGCAGTATAAAAATCATTATCATAATTTTGAAATAATAAAACAATCTTACAACACCTATTGAAATGAAGTACCATGTATTTAGAACCATTTTGACCAATGTTTTTTCTATCCTTTAATCATCAAAGAACATTTCCATTATCTTCCCCATATTTCCCTGAAGTGTTTTGAAAACTTAATAAACAATTGCAATCATTTGAGCGACAGTCTGTTTTTTATTAATCAGAGACATGTCTGTAGAGCTGAGTGATAGTATTCGCAGCAATACTATCACATAAAATTATAGTATGATCCAGGGAAATGTACGAAAAATGAAACCTTGCCATCTCATTTAAACTGTGAGGTCTCATCCTACTGAAATGTATTTCTAGAAAGATTTTTAAAACAGCTCAATCACATATTTAAGATACCTTTAAGGACCACTAATTCCAGGAACCCCAAGCTAGGGACCACCACTTTAGACAAATATTTATGAGAGAGTATATGACAGAGGAAGGACCCAGATAAGGACACCATAAGCAACAGGTTGATCCCGTGGGATCCTGATCCCATTAGATAAACATCCAGTATTTGCCGAGTTTCTTCCATATACAGAAGCACAATTCTAAGCAAGATTCAACCCCTCGAAGGCTACACAGAGATGATGGGACTTGAGGAACTATTTGATTAAGTGAAAAGGCTTGGTAAGCTTTTCTGTGATCTATGATGTTGACAATCTCTAATGAACAGGTTAAGATCCCAACTAAAGCAGAGGAATGGGTGAGTAGCCTCCTGAGGTTTCCCGCAGGACTAAGAGGTATTCGTGGTGTCCTATTCAGTATACTAAGTTTAAATTATTGTGATATACTGCACATCCCTCTTCCTGTTTTTTTCTTCCCATTTTCCCACAGGAAAACAGGGTTCCTGATATATTAAAACTTGAAGTATATCAAGCTTTCTAATAGATCCATATCTAAGACTTGTCGAACTTATGCTCTATGTAGTCAATCCTCATTAATCATGAACTCCATATGTGCAAATTCCTCTGTTGGCTAGAATTTAAAATTCAAATTTTGTGGCTGTTGTAACCAGCCCACAGAATGAATCGGAGGACCTTTGGCAGCACTTTCAGCATCATCTGTGGACATGTGCAGAGCAGTGAAAAATTTGGCCCAACACACACATTCCCAGCTGACAGGGGCAAGGTGACCTTCAGCTCCCAGCATAAACAGGTGTCCTTTAGTAAATAGACTGTAAAAGTCTGTTTACTGCCACATTTTTTCCATGTTTCTTTTTGTTGGTGATGTTATTTTAAATGGTCCCCTAGTGTAGGGCCAAAGTGCTCTCTAGTGTCCAAAGTGCAAGAAGGCTGAGTGTGTTGGAAAGCTTTGTCCAGGCCTGAGTCATACTGAGCTCTAGTAATGAGTCAACAACCTGTTAAATAAGGTGTCTTTAAAGAGAAAACATTTTTTTAAATGTTATATATTGATTGGCTGGTGATACATGCTGAGAGGCTTGCAGGAACCTACCCCTGTATTTCTCCTAGGAGTAATAGTTCAGTACTTGCTAATTCAGTGTTTGCAGTGCAAGGATCAGCTGTATGTGTGTCCTCTCCCAGGCAAGAAGAGTGTAGAGAGCTAACTGGACATCTTTGGCACATGGAGAATGAAGCCTGGAACACATTAGCAGAGAGGCATACAGATCCTTCCTGGAGATGTTCAGGAACTAAGCAGGAACCATGCTGTCACAGGTTAGGTATGGCATCTGCAGGAGAATGTATTGGTGGGTCTCGCCTTCCCTCTTTTATTCTCCTGCTTTCTATCCTTCTCTCCTTTTTCTTTCTTTATAATTCTGGCTTCTTGTTATCAGCAAATCTGTGCTCAAAACTTTCTACTCAGAGTGACAGTATAGCATCAGAGGGGAGCACAGTCTCTAGAGTTAAACCTGGTTCAAGTGTGCAGCCTCCCTGGTCTTCTCACTGTGGCTTGTCACACTGGGCATATTACCTAACATTCCTAATATGTTTCTTCCACTGTAAGCTAGGAAAATTAGTAATAGAATCTACCTCACTGAGTAGCTGGAAGGATTTAAATAAGAAAGTTCATACTACCTGGCACATAGTCATTCTATAAATACTTGCCACTATTATCCTTCCTTCCCTCATTGCTTCCTGTCTCTCCTTCCTTCCTTTCTTCCTTCCTGTCTGACCTTTTTCCTTCTTTCCTTCCTTTCACTAGATAGTGGGGATACTAGTCACTTAATATGCCATGTCCTCAGTTTACAGCCTGCCTGAGCTGGGAAAAGAACACTTTGTATGCATAATGTGTTCACAGTACCAGCCAGTGTGTAGTAAGGTCAGTGCAGAACAAGGTGTACATGGAGTGCCATGGAAGTCAAAATAGAAACATGAGCAGTGCAGTGGGCCAAGAGGCATGGGAACCCCTCAAAGCAGACTGCTTAGCCTTGCCTTTTTCTGGTATTGTGTAGGCATCCTCTGGGAGTCACATCACTCTCAATAGGTCAAGCACAAATCATCCTGGCAGACAGACAATGTCACCTGTGCCAGTGACAGCAACAATTTCAGACACAAAAGACATGGTAGGTTAGAATGTCAGGAGGAAGTCACAAGGTAGGTGACTAACTTTGTGTTTGAGTGGAGCAGGAAGCACATTTTTATCAGTCAAATCTAGATTTTAGACATAACAATAGTATAAGTAGTTACAAAATATAAAGTCTCTTACCCAAGTGGCAGCTATATAGAATTAACTCCTATAATGCTTCATGTCTTGTGACTTGAATTGTCCAGAATTGTCCATGAATTGTCCAGATGTTTGCTGTCTTAAAAATGACTGACTGGGGCCAGAGAATTAGATTCTGGCAAAAAGGATTAAATACTAAGAACATACAGGGAAGATACCCTGGAAACGAGAGGAGAGGATTACAACTCAGAAATCATCCGTCTACTTAGTCTGCTTTGTGTGTGTGTGTCAGAGAGGGGGAAGGAGGCAGTAGGAAAAGTACATCTTTTTGTTCTTTTTTATAATCATGGCATCTTGTGTAATGTATCACATTTACTCTTCTACATAAATTTTACTGTGAAATACTTCAAACATACAGGATTATATAGCAAATATTCATGTATCTACTACTACCTGTATTTGTTAAATTTTAACATTTTGCTATCTTTGTTTCAAGTCTTTCCTTTTTTAAGACATAACACATCGAAGATACAGTGGAACCCTCATTTCTTTTGCTCCTCCCCAATTCTCTTCTCCCTCCTGTGTCAGCTATTTCTGAGTAACAAACTAGTTTAAAACTGCCTGAAACAGTAAGCATTTATTATATTTCATGACTCCATGGGTCACCTCAACAGTTCCTCTGGTCTTACCTGTACTCATTCATTAGTCTTCAGACTGGCTTCACTAGATCAAAGGGAAGCTTCAACAATCTTGGCTAGTCTCTTACCTGGTTGGAATAGGATGGCCTCAGCTGGGACACCTGCACTTGCCGTCCTGGGTCTCGTCCTCCAGGAAGCTAGCCCAGACTTATTCACATGGTGGTAGCAGGGTTGTAAAGTGAGAGTGGAATCATCTGGGACTCTTGAAGCCTGGACTCAGAAATGACACACCATAAGTTCCACCACATTCTACTAGTTAAAGCAAGTTGCAAAGCTACCCTACGTTCAACAAGTGTGTGGGTGGACTCCACGCTTTGATGAGAAGTACTACAATTGTCACATTGCAAAAAGCATGACCACAAGGGAGGTCAGTATGGGGAGGAACACTGGGAATATTTTTGTGATTATTGTGTCATATTCTATCCCATTAGCCAAAACCACTACCTTAATTTTGTTGTTCTTCATTCTCATTGGTTTATTCATAGTTTCAATACAAAATATCCATCCTTTAATTAATATTCATTAATATTCATCCTTTCTATATTCTGAACATCTATATAGTGTATATCCATATAGTATCACCATAAAATGTGTCATACTGAAAGGTACCAGAAGTGTCATACTGAAAACATTATTTTCTACATGTTACTCAATAACTTCCTTTTCAAAAACTCGGTATCATGCCTTTAAGATTTAACCATGTTGATATGGATAGAGCTAGTTCAATAATTTTAACTGTTCTATATTATTTTTGAATACTCTGAATTATACGCTTATAGCCCACTTTATTTGTTCTAATCACGAACAATGCCATTACTTTCATTTTTGTGCCATTTTATACTGTGCTACAATAATATGCTATGCATCTGTGTTAGAGTTCTCTCTAGCATATATATCTATGAATAGAATTTGATAGTTCCAAACTTAACTGTAAAGTGGTTGTACCAAATTCCCCTTCTAATGGCAGTATGTGAACACAGATTCTTCTCCATTTCCTCTCTAGGAAAGTACTTTCAGAAGTCTTTATTTTTAACATTCTGATAAGTATGCAATAGTATTTCACTGCTGCTTTGTTTCACATTTCTGTTGTTACTTGTGATGTGGAAAAGCACAGAATATATTTGTTGGCCATTTTGATTTCTCTATTCATGAATTGTCTGAATCCTTAGTCCATTTTTTCAGTTTGGACATTTGTCTTTTTTATATTAATTTCTAGACATCCTTTCTATATTCTGAACATTAAACCTTTGTAAGTTATTCTTATACATCTCTTTTCCCATTTTATTTTCTTTCACTTTAACAGAAGTATTAAATATTAATGTAGTATAATTTATTACTCTGAGATCTGAGAAGGTAAGCAAAAATATATCTACATTAAACCCTGGCTGAGTAGCTCACTTGGTTAGAACATCATCCCTATATGTATGCCAACGTTTCAGGTTTGATCCCCCAGTCAGGGCATATACAAGAATCAATCAATGAATGCATAAATAGGTCATAAAATAAATCAATTTCTCTCTCGCCCCTTTGTCTTTCTCTAAAATTGATAAATTAAAAATAAATAAATAATGAAAAGTAAATCTATATTCAGACCCTTTATTGTAGAACTGCAGGACACCTAAAACAAAGATGAAAATATAGGTCTTGTAAAAATGTATTTTAGTCCAAAAAAGAGAGAGCTGAATGACAATTTTTAAATACATCAGAATTCTCAACAGCAACAACATATACCAAAAAATTACCAAAGTGCTAAGGGAAAATAACTGCCAACTTAAATTTTATACCCAACTAAAGTTTCATTCGAGCCATCCACACACTTAAAGTTTTTCACTAACAGAGCTCACTGCTCATCCCAAAGATTTTCTTTACTTCAAGAAGGACACCTAACCTCAAAAGAAGAATGTCTCAAATGCAAGAGATCATGTGCTTTATTCATGTAAAACATCAAATGGCCAAAAGAAAGTTGATGAGGTTATCAACAAAAATACTTAGTTTATGGATTTTCTGAAATACCTGAAGAATTCGGCCACAGAGCACAGATAGCAGACTCTGCATGTAATGTCTGTTAGTGTCCCTCTGTTGGCACATCCATGTTAGTTAAATCAAAATTATATCATTTCGGAGGAGGAAGTTGGCGGTGTGGTAGGAGGGAGCAGATTCCACACACAGGAGAAAAACCTAGCCAATCTACAGAGGAATGGAGCAAACAGCCAACAGTACCACAGCATATATGAAAATAGGAGATCAAAAATTGTAGAGGACATTGAGCCCTGGCTGGTGTAGCTCAGTGGATTGAGTGCGGGCTGCGAACCAGGCATCACAGGTTCGATTCCCAGTAAGGGCACATGCCTGGGTTGCAGGCCGTGGCCCCCAGCAACTGCACATTGATGTTTCTCTCTCTCTCTCTCCATCCCTCCCTTCCCTCTCCAAAAATAAATAAATAAATAAATAAATAAATAAATCTTTAAGAAAAAAATTGTAGAAGACATTGAAAAAACAGACAGTAAGGATAGTGCTTCAGGACAATAAGGGCCCAGGGATCAGCGCAGGGACCAGGGAGGCTGCAGCCCCAGGCTGGGTACACACTGGTCTGCCACAGGACTCTTGGGAGAGTGGTCAACCACTCCTTCCCTGGCCAAACAAAGTTTCTGCAGCACCAAGAGAGACCTGGTTGCTTGAAGTCACAGAGAGGAGAATAAGACTGAGTGACAAACATACAGGGGCTGTGAACACCCACGCATAGCCCTGGGAAGAGTGCACACCTGAATCGGTATGACCAGAGGCAGCCTGGCCACGCTCCCACGCCCGCAACCTGGTGCGCTTTGTGGAAGACCCGGAGCCCACACCCAAAGAGGACCCGGAGGGAATGCACTCTCTGCGAAAGGCCCAGAGCCCACACGGGTAAACCAGGAGAGAGCACATGCTTAGTAAGGCCCGGATCCCACACACAAGGCCCTGCAGAGTGGCACCAGGCTAGCCCTGGGGAGAGTATGCACAGGCTGACTGAGTGCTGAACAGAAAGGGAGAAAAGCTATACCAATCGCCCCTCAACCTGCTGCAGCCAGCAAGACCAGAAAAACCAGTTTGGCCAGATTGAAATCAGCAAGAGGTTTTTCATTTCTTTGATTTTTTTTAAGTAATCTTACTTTAAAATTATTATTATTTTTTATCTCTCAATTCCTTTTGCTTCTCTTCCCTTCTTTCTTGTTTTATTCCTTCTTCCTTTCCAATTTTATCTCTTCTTCCTTCCTTCTGCTTTTTTTTCTGTTTCTTTTTTCTTTTTAAATACCCACAAGTGAGACAAAAAAACCTGGAACTGTGAAAAGACCAGAGTTGGACCCAAAGAGGGAGCATCCCAACAGCTGAGACAGAGAGACAAATTTTACTTTGTTATTACAGAGAACCTGCAAGTTATTGCATATCTGTATTATTATTTTTTCATTATTCTTATATCTTTTATTTTAATAGTATTTTAGTATTCCTCTTCTTTCAGTGTAGTCTTCTTTGCTTGGCTGGTTATATTGTATTGTTTGACAGGTGTCCCCTGTTCTCTCTTTCATAGTGCATTGCTAATTTGCTGTCCTTCACTTCACTTGTGGTCCATTAGCACACTATTCAAGGTCCTATATTCCCTATTCTTGTTATATAGATCTTATAGATTCTGTCATATGATTGTTGCTCTAATATTACTGTA
>PVIA01004344.1:0-141130 GCA_004024845.1 Tonatia bakeri
TTCTAGTTTCATTTTTTTGCATGTTGCTGTCCAGTTCTCCCAGCACCATTTGTTGAAGAGGCTATTTTTACTCCATTTTATGTCACTGCCTCCTTTATCAAATATCAATTGACCGTAGAGACTTGGGCTTATTTCTGGGCTCTCTGTTCTGTTCCATTGGTCCATGTGCCTGTTCTTATGCCAGTACCAGGCTGTTTTGGTTACCGTGGCCTTGTAGTATAGTTTAGTGTCAGGTATTGTGATCCCTCCTACTTTACTCTTTTTTTCTCAAAAATTGCAGCAGTTATTTGGGGTCATTTATGGTTCCATATAAATTTTTGAAGTTTTTGTTCTATGTCTGTGAAATAAGCCATTGGCACTTTAATAGGTATTGCATTGAATGTGTAAATTGCTTTGGGTAGTATGGACATTTTGATGATTTTGATTCTTCCAACCCACAAACACAGCATATGTTTCCATTTGTTTGTGTCTTCCTTGATTTCTTTCCTCAGTGGTATATAGTGTTCTGAATACAGGTCTTTACCTCTTTGGTTAGGTTTATTCCTAGGTATTTTATTTTTCTTTTTGCTATTTTAAATGGGATTTTTTTCCTTGATTTCTGCTTCTGCTGTTTCATTTGTGGTGTACAGAAATGCCTTTGATTTCTGGATATTGACTTTGTATCCCGCTGTTTTGTCAAATTTGTTTATTAGGTTGAACAGATTTTTGGCTGAGTCTGTAGGATTTTCTACATACACTATCATGTCATCTGCAAATGATGACAGTTTTGTTTCCTCCTTTCTGATTTGGATGCCTTTTATTTCCTTTTCTTGTCTGATCACTGTGGCTAAAATTTCCAATACTATATTGAATAAAAGTGGTGAAAGTGGACATCCTCATCTTGTTCCTGTTCTTAGTGGAAAAGATTTCAGTTTTTGCCCATTGAGTATGATGTTGGCTGTAGGTCTCTCATATATGGCCTTTATTATGTTGAGGAATGTTCCCTCTATTTCCACTTTGCTGAGTGTTTTTTTTAATCATAAATGGGTGTTGTACCTTATAAAATGCTTTTTCCTTATCTATTGAGATGATCATGTGATTTTTTTGTCTTAGCTTTTGTTTATGTGATGTATTACATTTACTGATTTGTGAATATTGAACCATCCTTGCATGCCTGGGATGAATCCCACTTGGTCATGGTGGATGATCTTTTTAATGTATTGTTGGATGCAGTTTGCCAGTATTTTGTTGAGGATTTTAGCGTCAATGTTCATCAGAGATATTGGCCTGAAGTTTTCTTTCTTTGTTATGTCTTTATCTGGTTTTGGAATTAGGATGATGTTGGCCTCATAAAAAGAGTTTGGGAGTCTTCCATCTTTTTGGATTTTTTTGAAATAGTCTGTGAAGGATAGGGGTTAGCTCTTTCTTAAATGCTTTGTAGAATTCTCCTGTGAAATCATCTGGTCCAGGGCTTTTGTGTGTTGGGAGTTTTTTGATTACTGCTTTGATTTCTTTTGCTGTTATTGGTCTGTTTAGGCTTTCTGCTTATTTTTCATTGAGTTTTGGAAGATTATATTTTTCTAGAAATTTGTCCATTTCATCTAGGTTTTCAAATTTCTGGGCATACAGTTCTTTGTAGTAATTTCTTACAATCCTTTGTATTTCTGTGGTATCAGTTGTGATCTCTCCTCTTTCATTTCTGATTGTGTTTATTTGGGTCTTCTCTCTTTTTTTCTTGATGAGTCTGCTTAAAGGCTTGTTGATTTTGTTTTTCTTTTCAAAGAACCAGCTCCTGGATTCATTGATCCTTAGAATTGTGCTTTCAGTCTCTATGTCATTTAATTCTGCTCTGATCTTGGTTATTTTCTTCCTTCTACTTGCTCTAGGCTGTGTTTGTTGTTGTTCCTCGAGTTCTTGTAGACTTAGGGTTAGGTTGTTTGTTTGAAATATTTCTATCTTTTTTAGGTATGCTTGTAATGGTTTAAGACAGTAAGACAGTATTCTATGATATTTATAGTAGCAGCCAGTAGAGAAGAGATAGGAGATCCTATGCCTATGTACAGTGTTAACTGTGATCTTCTGCCCCACTAGCCATTTTTTAGAAAGTATGGAAAGAAGACAAGTCTCTTATAGGGGAGGAAAGGATTGTTAGTTGGATCTAGAAAGCTGTGAGGCTGTGGGAGGTCAGATTCAGAGGTAGGGTGGGAATAAAGAGTAGTAAATAGAAGTAGTGTGTAAAAGAATAGAGATAACCCCCACAATAATAGAGTTGAGGAAATTGCGAAGTGGGCTGAGATCTGGGAAGGGTGTTGAGTAGTATTTACAATTGTATGAAATAAGACCTAATTTCTTATAATAAATCTCTTTACATGTTGAATTGGCCAAAAAGACCATTTAGGGATTTTTTCCCATAAAATAGAAAATACATTTTTCATTTTCACCAATTATTATTGATTTGGATATTTCAAGTATGTCAGCTATCTTCTGTATGATATAACATTGATTGTTCTCAGTGTCTCAGTTTCATTGCTATCAAGTTCAACTGGTCTACCTGACCATGGAAGAACATCCAGTCAGAAATATCTAGCACAAAACTTTGCAAACCACTTATGACATATTCAATCAATCACAGCATCTTCCCCATACACTGCAGAATTTTTGTGTGTTTCAGTTGTGTCCTTACCTTTCTTGAAATAGGAAAGCATAATATGCTGAAAATGTCACTTATTTTCTTCCATCTTCAATATGAATATGGCACCACAAAAATTTACCAATTTCGATGTTTTTTTATTTTAAAAAAAGATTAAATTACATTTTATTGATTATGGTACTACAGTTGTCCTGATCTATCCCCCTTGGCCCACTCCACCCAATACCCCCTACTCTCTCAGGCAATCCCCACACCATTGTTTATGTCCATGGGCCACATGTATATGTTCTTTAGCTACTCCATTTGCTATACTATATTTTAAATCCCAATGGCTATTCTGTAACTACCTGTCTGTACTTCTTAATTCCCCTCATCTCTTTATCCATTCCTCTACAATGCCCTCCAAACTGGCTATCATCAAAATGCTCTATGTATCTATGATTCTGATCCTGTTTTTCTTGTTTGTTTTGTTGTTTTTTTAGATTCAATTGCTGATAAATATGCATTTATTGCCATTTTATTGTTCACAGTTTTAATCTTCTTTTTCTTAAATCCCTTTAACATTTTACATAACAGTGGTTTGGTGATAATGAACTCCTTTAGTTTTTTCTTATCTGTGAAGATCTTTTTTTGCCCTTTGATTCTAAATGCTAGCTTTTCTGGGCAGAGCAATCTCTATTGTAGTTCCCTATTTTTCATGACTTTGAATATCTCTTGCCAACCCCTTCTAACCTGCAAAGTTTCTATTGAGAAATCATCTGACAGTCTTAAGGGACTCCCCTGTAGGTAACTAACTCCTTTTCTCTTGCTACTTTTAAGAGTCTCTTTATATTTAACTTTTGACTTTTTAATTGTGATGTGTCTTAGGGTGGGCCTCTTTGTATCTATTTTGTTTGGGACTTTCTGTGGTTCCTGGACTTGCATGCCTATTTCCTTCACCAAATTAGGGAAGTTTTCTTTCATTATTTTTTCAAATAAGTTTTCAATTTCTTTCTCTTCTTTTTCTCCTTCTGGTATCCCTATGATATGAATGTTGGATCTCTTGAAGTTATCCCAGAGGCTGCTGATACTATCCTCACTTTTCTTCTTCTTATTCTGATTGGTTGTTTTTTTTGTTTTTTTTTTTTTTTTTTTTTTTTTTTTTTTTGCTTCCTTATGTTCCAAATCGTTGATTTGATTCTCAGCTTCATCTACGCTACAGTTGTTTCCATGTAAATTGTTCTTTATTTCCATTAGTGCATCCTTCATTTCTGACTGGATCTTTTTTATGTTGTTAAGGTTCTCACTAAGTTCCCTGTGTATCCTTATAGCCAGTGTTTTGAACTCTGCCTCTGATAGATTGCTTATCTCCACTTCGTTTAGCTCCTTTTCTGGAATTTTGATCTGTTCTTTCATTTGGGCCATGTTTCTTGGTGTCCTCATTTTGGCAGCCTCCCTGTGTTTATTTCTGTGTATTAGGTAAAGCTTCTTTGACTGTGCCTTGGTAGTGTGGCCTAATGTAGTAGGCATCCTGTAGGTACAGTGGCACAGCCTCCCCTATTGCCCAAGCTGGGTACTTGAGGTATGTCCTTTGTGTGGGCTGAGTACACCCTTCTCTTGTAGTTGAGCATTGGTTGTTGTTGGCAGAGAAATGGGAGGGATTTACCCAGTATAACCAGCTGCAATGATTGGTTGTGACCTTTTTCAACCAAGCTCCACTCTCCGTGGGGGATCAGTTGTACATGGGCAGTGTGGTGGTGATCAGACATGTCTGTAGCTATTTACTGGCTGTACTGGTGTTGGGGTTTCCTGGGTCATGCAGGCCAAGGTCAGCGCATACCTGTTATTTGCCCAGGACCACCCTGACTGAGCTATAAAGCAATCTGAGTTGGGTGTTGCCTGTGCTGGGCTTGGGGATAATAAGGCAAAGCTTAGCCATGAATCTAGGCTGGCTGCTGCTGGTGCTGAGTATGGGTCTTACTGAGGCTAGCTGTTGCTTGTTTGAGAGGATTTAAGAAGTTGTGAAGAGAAAACTGTACTTGAATAACAATTAAGATAAAAAAAGAAGAAGTTGTGAAGTATGAGCTAAGGCCAGCCATTCATATGGAAAAGAAGCTTGGGTGGGTCCATAAGTTGGGTGGAACAGTCTCTGGGGATCTCTAAGGTGAGTCCAACGATGTTAACCAGGTTGATATAGTTTCAGATATGGCATCAGCTTGCCAGCTCTGTTGGGTGGGGGAGGGTTTAGAAAAGGGACAATGGCTTCTGCTCACCTTGATGCCAGACACTTCAGTTCCTCCCAATATGTCACTGGTATTTTCCAAGCTGTTACCCTGGTGCTGGAGCTCAGAGGGAGTGAGTCTAAGTGGGTAACTCTGGGTAGGTTCTTTAAGAGGAACCCATAGATAGAGCTTAGGGCTCCAGAAGTTTTTCCACCAACTCAGTCTCTGCTGGTGTTTGCAGCCCAAATTTGTGGGTACTTATCTTGCCGGCATTGGGATACTGGGCTCGGCATCCTATTGTGGGGCTGGGACTCCTCAGTCAAGAGATATTTCTCCTAAATTTTTATCCACCACATATGGGTGAGGGACCAGTCTGTTCTATATCTATGCCCCTCCTACCAGTCTGGATATGTGTGGTGTCTTTAATTCTGCAGTTGTTAGAATTCCATTAAACTTGATCTCTGGTGGTTCTCAGTGATAGTTGTCCTATGTTTTAGCTTTAATTTTGATGTGGTTGTGTGAAGAAGTGAGCCATGTCTTCCTGTGCTGCCATCTTGACTAGAATTTGATAAGTTTTTTAAATGCACACTGATGACAGCTGCCACAATACAATCTAACAAAATTGTTCTAAATGAAGTTAAAGACAACTGAGCACTACTAGAGCCATCATAAAGAAAAACCAAATGAACTTTTTGGCAACTCAATATATATATATGGTATACAAGAATGTAATATCTTTATACATATGTATATCTTTTAGATACATGTGTATATGTATAAATATAAATTATATATATATAAGTTATATGTGTTTCTCCAGAGAACTGTAACACATGGAACAAGGGAATATGACCAGCCCTCCTAGAGAGGTCTGGCAGGCCTATTAGCATATCACATATCACACTGATGAAAATCTGTGGCTAAAGCACCCTGCTCTGAGGCTTCAATCCGCACCAATTTTTCACATTCTACATTTGATATTCTGTGTACAGTGAGAAAAATAGAACCTTGGGTAATATAAACAAAAAGGAATTTGGAACCCTAAACTCAAATACTGAGCTACCTTTACACATTTGCATGTTAGACTTACTGTATTCCTCAGGAATAAGCCATATAATTGGGATTTTTTTTTCAGGTTTGTAAGGATTTTGAACAGGGCTGCCCTAATCAGGACTCCATAAGAATAATTTTAAGTTCTAATTTTAGGTTCCACAATACTTTGTGTTAAACAGGATGATGTTTTCTGTTTCCTGTATACCACTCCCATCCATCTATTTCATAGAGACTCTGTGAAGTGAAACTTCCAGTCTCAAATCATTTTATATATTCTTCCTATTCTCCATTAATGGGTGAATTTACCCTTTAATAGGCTCCAAAAAAGAAGGGAGAATCAAAACAAAATACATCCTGAATAGTCCTCCTAAAAGAATAAACATAAGTTTGAGTCACATGTATATTTAACTCAATCAAATAAATGAGAAAGCCTTTATATTGGTCTAATCTATTCTAAAAATTCATTGCCATATGTTAGAAAGTTATACAACTTTAATATAGACAAATTTTACATTTTCAAAATATACTGGGTAATACATTTTTTTCATAATATTTAAATCAAGTTTGAATTTTACTCAGATTTTTAAGAAATTTCTCTGTTCTTCAATATACCCTGTCTACAGAGCATTAGAAGTAATAATCATTCAATGACTGACAGCTAGTTGGGAGGGGACCGATGTTAAGATGTGGGGACTCTGAAGGACCCTCTTAGGCTTTAAGTCTCTTCTGTTAACATTCACAGAACTTTATAATAGCTCCTTCTATAAAGTCCCTTCTTGGTGGCCAAGGTGACTATTTTTATTGGTAAATTCAGAAATAGTAATAAAATAGAAGATTTGAAAATCCTCAGAGAGAACTAGAATGAACAGTCTGCCTGATTCAACCACTGTTTGCAAATATTTATTTTTTCATCTCTAGACCTCAGAGTGTGTTTGATTTGAAGCACTAAAACAGCAATTGCTCTGACCCACAGAAAATTTTTATGCCAAATGAACCACCTCACAAGCTGAAGCTCAAACATTGAGTGTAGATGTCTGCACACAGCATTCCTCTTGTCAAGCATCTGGAATTCTGGTTTTCAATTGACTTAATTTTCATGTCACTTCAGGAAACCTCCTAGGATCTTAAGGAATGTAGGCCTTACATTTTAAGGTGCAGTCCTCTATGAAACAAAGAATATCACTTGTACTTCCCTAAGATGAAACACAGGTGTTTGCTCTGTTCTGATCTAATTTTAAAAAGAGACACTAAATGCTGATATGTACTGAATATAGACATCCTTCAGATATAAAATACATGGTCAAAAGCTGGACTATTCTGTCTACCTCAACTTATTTCCCAAAATTATGTTTTTTTAATTTTTCAAGAAAGCCTATTTACTCTAGTCACCATATCTTACTATACAAATTAAAGAATAGAATGTTATTTCCATTTATATATTAGAATCAATTGAATCTACATGCTAGTTTTAAGTTATTGAAAAACTATAGCTTATATATAGTCAGCCTTCATCGTACATAGTTGAAATAAAGAGCTGTGATCACTTCAGAACATCTCTCCTCTGTATTTTAAACCTTATGATGTACCTTCTACCATCTCCACAACATTTCACAAGTTCTGTTGATGGTTACCTTTATAACATTGAGCATATTTCACCTGAGTGAACTGAAACTGGATCAAGTAATCAAGTCATCAAACATTATGAATGCTATCAGCCATCTACCAGCAGGTAGCAAAGTTACCAGTGACCTGCTGTGAAGATCAGGTCTTGGGAATCAAATAGCTATCACCAGGCATTAAATAATTAACAGAATCGAAGACAGTTGTTCACCTTCCTTTATATAATTGCATCATATTTCTCCACCGGTTGGAATACTGTTTTTCCTACTGACCTCATGGCTGTTGTCTCTCATCCTCCAGGGCTTATCTTAACTGTTAGCTTCCCTATGACACTTCCCTTAACCACCCAATTCTGTTATTCTCCATCATGGCACCTTTTTGTTTGTTCATTTTATATCAGTACCACAATTAGTATTACTAAATGTATCTTTGTTTACCTTTTGATCATCTGTGTTCCCAACCACAAACTGTGTTAAGAGAAAAACACTTCATTCAACAGAGCAGATACCCAGTATGCTAGTATCTGGCTCATAATAGTCATACAGTGAATATTTGATAAGGTATTAAACAAATAATGAATGTGTATATATTAAAAAAACTGAAAGAATAATCTCTAGATATTATATTTATCATAACATTTCCAAAGCCTATAGAAAGTAACAGAAAAAACAAATAAAATACTTCCATAATATAAGATTTATCTCCCAAAATAGAAGCAGAGTTTAAATAAATTATGTTATTTGCAAAGCAATTTTTGTATAGCAGTGAGCATGAGGTATATAATTGCTGACTAAATGATTAAGTCCATTATTAAGCTCAACCAAATGTTTTTCTGGAATGAACCCTTTCTGCACATTTTCTGTATTGCCCTGTTAGTCTTATAAAAACAAGAGAATTATTCCCCAATGCTCCATGCTTATAGAAAAGGAAAATTGTCTTGAAATAACAGATATTTTAGCAGTGACAAAGAAAAGGTGAAAGTGGCTGGATGTTTCAACTTCTGATCCTTTGCAGGAGGACAGTTTTGGGTTGCATTAGAAATAAAGTGATTAAAAGTCAGACTTTCATTACATTAACATTTTATACTTAGGAAAAATTATAAGTAATTAAGTTATATGATAAGCAGTAAAAACCAACTGACACTATAAACTAAATGTAAATGAGTTCAATTTTGCTTACATCATTTAAGAATATAGTGATTTAAAAGTGTTCAGAAAGTGCCTATTAAGTAAAGCTTATTAAATAAATAAAAAGTACATAGACTAAAAAACAAAAACAAACGTTCTGATTCTTTGAGAAACAGAAATCTATGGGTTATAGGCGATGGTTTTTTGGTCATTTTTGGAATAGGATGGATTATTAGAGCAAAACATTGACCGATGATCTTTTACTTTATTGAAACTTAGATCAGAAGAAGTACGAGTTACAGAGGATTTGTTCAGTTATAAGGAAGACTTTTTTTTCCTTTTATCTACCATTTTTAACATTTGTTTTTCAAGGAAGAAATTCTTGATGTAAGATGAGTCAAAACTGAAAGGGAATGTGAACAAAGCATAATGCTATTCTCCTTGGAAATTTTTAATAATTTGAAAGCTTATTGCTAAAACACAAAAGCTAATACTCCAATGACCTTGTGTCAAGAAAATCAACAAAGTGACTATTTCCAGCTCTGTTATTCTATTATATCCTGCCAATATGGAATAAGGCTAAAGACACAGAAGAAACTGGAATAAACTGAAACTAAGTCCCCTCCCAGCCACTTTGCTTCACCCACCTTTCATACCCTGCCCCAGGGCCACTTGTCATATTTCTTCAAAGCATTTGTCTGAGTCTCCCAGCAAAGACCTGATTATTTGAATGCTCATACATGTGAAAGATTAAGTAAATATGGATTTAATATTAATTTGGCAAACCACATAGTAAGAAAAGTAGATAGGGCCTTTCCAAAAGTCAATTCAGACTGTTGGATGATAAACAGTACAATGCCACACTGGCTTCAGATGATCCAGATAGAGAACTTACATTTGATTTCTTTAAATCTGCTGTGATAAAGAGTCCAGAAATATAGTGAAGAAATATTACTCAGTTGGTAGTCCTTGTTTTACTTACTATTACTCTCAGGGTAAACACTGATTATCTATTTTGGGGTGAACTCTACTCATTCACCAAAAGTTAATAAATTCAATATTGAGACAATATTCACTGCACTCAGCAATTAGTATTTTCAAGTCAGCAAGATCAGTGAATATGCTGTAATCAACATTGTTGTTTAGATTACTTTCATTTATTGTTTTATACCATATATCCTATTCCAAACCAAATCACATCTTAAGCCAAGTTAGAAATATTTAAATATTTTAGGACAGGTGTTTGCTCCCAAGATTTGTGTTGAGAAACTGAAAAACAAAACAGAACAAAATAAAAATCCATCAGTGAAATGTCTATATTTTGATATACTTTATGGCAAATACCAAGTATTTTCTCATCAGTTCATTGTGGTTTAATTGTAAAATTTCTTTACATTCTAATCCAGCTCTTAAAATTAGCCACATATTTCCAAAGTATCTATAGGCTCACTGTTACATGGAGGTCTTGCTTTCCTATAAAATGAGCCAATGGGACTTCTGGTCAAGATGGCAGTGTAGGCAGACATGGCTCCTTTCTTCACAAACCCACATCAAATACAACTGAAATATAGAACAACCATCACTCAAGAATGTCAGCAATCAAACTGAGTGAAATTCTGACAGCCATGAAATTGAGTTGAATGGAAGTCTAACAACTAGGGAATTAAAGAAACCACATCCATCCAGACTGATAGGAGGGGTGCAGATGCAAAAGGGCTGGTCCCACACCCTTGTGGATAAAAATTCAGGAGGGGTATCTTGGGAGCAAGGAGTCCTATACTCACACAAAACCCCCCAGCCCAGGGTTCCTATGCAAGGAAGATAAGTCCCCACAACCTCTGGCTACAAACACCAGCAGAGATTGAGTTGGTGGAAGAAACTTCAGGAGTCCCAAGCAATTCCTCTTAAAGAACCCACACATGAACTCACCTACTCAGACTCGCTCCCTCTGAGCTCCAGCACTGGGGCAGCATCTTGAAAGGCACAGTGGCATACTGGAGAAAATGAAATGTCTGGAATCAAGGCAAGTAGAGGCCATTGTCCCTTTTTTAAACTCCTCCCCCCACAGAGCTGGCAAGCTCGTAGCATATCTGAGACTCCAACAACCTGGTTAATACTGTCTGACCTGCCTTGGAAATCACCAGAGGCTCTGTCCCACTCAATATATCCACCCACCCAAGCTTCTTTTCCATAAGAATGGCTGGTCTTGACTTCTAAATCCTATCAAACATGCAACAGCTGGCTTCATTGAGATCTAACAGCAGTCAGATTAGATTCACAACTAGGCTATGCCTTGGAATATCCAAGTCAAGCACAAGTAGCACCCAACTTAGATTGCTTTATAACTCATTCAGGGTGCCCCAGGCAAAACATAGTTGGGGGCTGACCTTGGCTGGCACCACTTGGGAAACCTCAGGCCAATGTACCCAGTGGACAGCTACAGACCATGTTGGAGCACTGCCATCATCCCTGAATAACTGATTTCCCATGGAGGGTGGAAGTTGGTAGCCAGTGGTCATAGCCAGTCCTTGTAGCTGACTGGCCTGACTAAATACCTCCCATTGACCTACCAACAATAACCAATGCTCAACTCCAAGAGTAAGGTGTACTCAGCCCACATTAAGGGCACGTCTCAAATACCCAGCTTGCGCAATAGGGGAGGCTGTGCCACTGAACCCTACAGGATACCTCTTATACTAGGCCACACTACCAAGACAGAGTCAAAGCAGCTCTACCTAATACTTAGAAACAAACACAGGGAGGCTGCCAAAATGAGGAGATAAAGAAACATGGCCCAAATGAAAGAACAGATCAGAACTCCAGAAAAGGAGCTAAACAAAGTGGAGATAAGCAATCTATCAGAGGCAGAGTTCAAAACACTGGCTATAACGATACACAGGGAACTTAGTGAGAACCTCAACAGCATAAAAAAGATCCAGTCAGAAACAAAGGATACATTAATTAAAATAAAGAACAATTTACAGGGAATCAAGAGTAGAGTGGATGAAGCTGAGAATCAAATCAGCGATTTGGAACATTAGGAAACAAAAAAAACAACCAATCAGAACAAAAAGAAGAAAAAAGAATAAAAAATGAGGATAGTATAAGCAGCCTCTGGGACAACTTCAAGAGGTCAAACATTCACATCATAGGGGTGCCAGAGGAGAAGAGAAAGAGCAAGAAATTGGAAATCTATAAAAAAAATAGTAATGGAAACTTTCCTAATTTGGTGAAGGAAATATACATGCAAGTCCAGGGAGCACAGAGTCCCAGTTATAATGAATGCAAAGAGGCCCACTTCAAGACAGACCAGAAGTAAAAGGCCAAATGTTAAAAATAAGGAGAGACTTTAAAGTAGCAAGAGAAAAGAAGTTAGTTACCATATGGTAGACAGATGGGAGGGGGTGGAGAAGAATGGGTGAAGAGGTAAGGGGATTGAAAAGTACAAATAGGTAGTTAAGAATATCCTTGGGGTTGTAAAGTACACTATAGGAAATGGAGTAGCCAAAGAACCTGCATGCATGCCCATGGACATGAACAGTGGTGTGGGGATTCCTGAGGGAGTAAGGGGTGCTAGGTGGACAGAGGCAAATGGGGAAAAATGAAGAAAACTGTGATAGCATAATCAATAAAATATAATTAAAAAATAAAATGAGACAATGGTGCTTCCTCAGGCTTTCATGAGGAAAGAAGTACTGAATCTTTGTTTATAACTTCTCTCCAGTGAGACAGGAGAGATAAGACACAAGAAACTCACAGTTCTGTAAAGCAAATATTCATATATGATGATTTATACTCAGTATCAATTGAGAGAAAAATCATATTAAAGACTATCAAGAAAATAAAAACAAGCATTCTTCTAGGCCAGAAATGGAGCTTCCCTTTATGCCAGATGTGTGAGGAATGTATTCTCTATCAAGAGAAAAACAAAATTAGGAATTCCCAAGTTGTTATTATTACCTAACTCTACACTAGACTTCAATCCTTCCTAAGAACCTCATAGATTCAGTCGGACTTATTCCCACTTGGTCTTCGGTAGCCAAATCTTGCCTTTTGAACTTCAAAAATAGGGTCTTGTAAGTATTTTTCAACTTCCCTAACTGAAGCATTCCATTTTCTAATGCTAGGGTGTTCCCATTTTAGAATTTCCTATTGTTTTGTCTTTACTAATACCAGTTCCAAATGAAAACACAGTATTGCTCTAAAGTCTCTAATGAAAGGAGAAATGCCAATAAATATTTGCATCTGATGTCACCAGAGTATCAGAGACCAACTTTTGTAACTCTAGATAAATATAGTTATTTTTCACTTACATATCAATAGAAGCAAAATATATTAAGACATATTTGATCAGGAGAAAAAAATATTTCCTTTACTGGGAAAACCAGAATAAGTACTCTCTGGATAGAATATTGGCTAAAAATATCTATCTTGGAATATGTCCAGGTTTTAGAGGAAATTAATTTATCAGAGAGTATGTGTATTTACTTAGGTACAGATTTTCATGAGAAGAAACTTGAGAAATTCTAAGAGCTTTTGTCCCCTATCAAGACTTGCGTATTTTGGCATCAGTTCTCACGGGCCGTCCTCAATGTACACAGAAAGGCAAACAGTTCTGGGACCCTTGTATCACTTAGTAGTTACCCAATGAGGTTAGAGCTTATTGTTCTCTATTCAAAGACTCCATGAAAACCAAAGAGGAGATAAAACTCTTTACTAGATAAAGAACTGGAATGACAGAAAATCTCTATGTACGACCCATATTACGCACTCTTAAAACTTTTTATAGCAATAAGCTTTTATGACACCCCTCCTCCTCCAAAAACAAGTGTTAGGTTACTTACCTGCTCGGTTTACTTTGTTCAGTGTTGGATTCCCACCATTCAATACAAAATGCTATAGCTGAAACTTTTTCTTTATTTCCAAACTTTAGTTGGTTCCCAGTAAGAATTTATATCTGTGCTTGTACTGACCCCTACACTGTTATTTCCTTTACTCCTCCACAAACTACGTCTCTGTTTGTGTCATAATTCCTTCCTCTTCTGTCTAGTGTTAAGCAAAAGGCTTGGGCAGCAGGCAGCTAGGCCAGTACCCTTGCTTCTGGATGAACTCTGAGAACCCTGAGTGTTATGGGAGGCATAGTTCTGACATGGTACCAAATACATTAGAGAAAGTCATTGACTAACTATAATGCACATAGGCCACACACATATATAGTCAGGCATACATTTAATAAATTATAAGTGAAGCTCTCTTATACAAAAGAACTTGAAAATTTGGATTTAGGTCCCAGTTTTACCACTTATTAATTCATGAATATGAGCAAGTCACCTCTTCCACATTTTCATTTTCTCTATTTTGTGATTGCAAAGACATATGTTCTGCCCGAGGCCCCACAGACAGCCAGCATACCCAGACCGCAGTATTGTCCTCTGGGCTATTATAACCTGAAGAGGAGATCATGCAGCTGAAAGGACTCAGAAAGTAATTAAGGGCTATTCCAATGTATGTGGGATGGTTTAGCACAAATCGTTGTGCTAGATGTTATGATGGATAGAAGAAATTCACAACCCAGTAAAAGAAATAATGGACGTATTCAAGGTTGAAACATAAAATCAGCACTACATGGCTATCCACCAGTCAGACAATGCCAGGGTATACCACAAAATATCAGTCCTAAATAAAAATCATATAAAAAACAATATGTTATACATAAAGAAAGGTCCTGATTTCTTGTGTGACCTGCTCTTTTTTACACATTATACATTGTCACTCCTATAGCATCGTGAATGAATTCAGGTGTTCTGATGAAGGGTAAAAAATTATTATTTACAGATATCACATGCTAGACAATGTTCCAATTCAACAGTGTTACATCTTTGTATATCAATGCCTCTAAATGCAATAATCACGATATTCAATCGCATTTTGATGTATTATTTCATGAAAGGTGTTAAAGATTAATAACAATAACAGAGACTAAAATTAAGATTTATGTATCTCACATTTAATAAAATTGGAGAAAAGGCATTATCAGGTGAGACAAAAATTTCAAATTAGCCCTGGCTGTTGTGGCTCAGTGGACTGAGTGCTGGCCTGTGAACCAAAGGGTCACTGGTTCAATTCACAGTCAGGGCACATGCCTGGGTTCTGGGCCAGATCCCTAGTAGGGGACACACATTGATGCTTCTCTCCCTTTCTCCCTCCCCTCTATAAAAATAAATGAAATATTTAAACTTTTATATTATAATTTGGTAATTTATATAATTGTCATATGAAAGTAAGAGAATAGACCATGTGTTAAGTAAAAGAGTAAATAATTAGAGAATATTTTCAAAGACTACCTCTTACTAAAGAGTGAGGTACATATTTAGATGTTACCATTTAAAGTATTTTTTAGCACACTGGGAATAAAATAATTGAGCTTATTATTTGACTTCTAGTTTTTTTTGGTTTTTCAACAAATTTTCAGGGTTTCATCATGCCATTAAAAGTAGTGGAAAACCAACAGAAAACTGATGTGGCAATTGGCAAAAAAGTAAGAATTTTCTAGAGAACTAAAATTTGAACTTGTGAAGATAAGAAGGACATTGTAAGTATAGAGTACACCTTGATCAAAATCCTCAAAGTGGGAGAATGCAAGGCATATTTGAGGGGAAGATCTCAAAACACCTGGAATTTATTTACAAAAAATTGTGTATTTATTCTCAAATGTTTAAATTTCATTCACCTTCAAAGTACTCTCCATTTGATGCAATACACCAATTGAGACATTTTTTCCACTCCTCAAAAGAGTTTTTGGACTCATCAATTTTGATTCCTTTTAGTACTTCTGCTGTTTTATTGTTTCACGTCTTCCACAGGGACAAAACATTTCCCTTTGAGAACTTTTTTCATCCAGGGAAATAGTTGCTCAGGTGAGATCGGGTGAATAGGGAGGTGGGGCAAGGAAGTCATGCCATTTTTGGTCAAAAACTGCAGAATACTCAGTGCAGTGTGGGCAGGTGTACTCATAAATCACCTATCATGACATGGACAAATTCATTGAAAGAGTCTTCAATAAAAGTTCACTGAAGCAGACCACAACCTCTCACAACTACACCAGCTGGTACAATGATACAGGTGGGATCCTAGAACACTCACCTAGCAGAGGAAGTCTGTATTACAAAGGGCCCACCCTCCAAAAGATAATTTTGACTTTGGGGATTCTACCTTCATATGAGGAATGGTAAATCACTATTCCTGACTGAAGAAGGTGATACCTTCTGGAAGACAATGGACAATCACAATTGGAAAGTTGCAAGATAGCAGACAAGATTTCAAGCACTCAATCTATCTCCTCGAAAGCATTCTTCTCAAGTTTGCCTAAATGTTTTCTTTTCTATAGCTAGAGACACGGGGCCATCAGATTTATGCTCTAAACTCCACTCTCTGTCTTAACATGTAATTTTAATCTGAGCAAGAGGAATTTAGGGCACTCAAGTCCAAAACACTTGGGACCAACATCAAGTATGTGTGTGTGTGTGTGTGTGTGTGTGTGTGTGTGTGTGTAATTGTAAAATAGCCAAAATGCAAATCTTAATTTTGGGATTTTGGGATTCTGATATGTTCCTTGCTGAGTGGGTCTCAATTATGCTAACATGGCTAACATGGACCTGTCCTATTTTCTGAACAGCCATTCTTTGGATTACCTGAGTATTATAACCTGACTAGTGTTCCAAACCATTTTGGAATAGCATCATGTTTTCCTTTGTTGTCCAGCCGAGTGGATAAGACCCTTCCATGTGATCCAAGTAATTCCCTCTATCAACTGTTTCTTTGTACCCCAGGATGTCTGAGTATCACCAACCCAGCCCCATAGTTTCCTATGACTTTTCTCTGCTCATTTGTTAAACCCCAATTGCCCTCACTTGCTTGGTCTTTGTGACTATTGCCTGCACTTGAGAATACCATATTCTTTCTGTTGACTGGGCATTTTTTTCTGCTGACTACAGTTAATTGACTCCGGTACTAAGTCCTACCACCCTAACCCCCAACTTGCTACAATTAATAGGATCACTCCCAGCCATGAACTGACAGGTAATTTATTTCTTTGTCCCTCGTTCTAATGTCATGTATCTTATCTTTTTGCCAAGGCTTTATCATGAACTCCTAACATCTTGTAATTTGTAGTATAAGAACTAAAATAACTCCTTGCCTTAAAAAAATTAAAAAAAACCATGGTTGAGACATGCAATCTTGTAAATGATTCCTTAGTAAAGAATCAGAAGCTTAGGTATTCAGGTCACTGCCATTGGGTGGCACATGCCTTCTATCAGTGACAGAACAATTAATGCACTTGTGTTTCTGGGGCCAGTCTTCAGTTAGAGTACAGAGGGGTGGATAATAACTGATCACATGCATTTTATACAACAGCAGCAAATGAGGTTGGATCTGTTGCTCAACCAGATTCCTGAACCTACACTATCTGAAGAACTGATAGTAAACACTAAAGAAGAAGCAAAGGAAGGAAAACATACTGCCTGCTTTCACAAACATCCAAAAGCAGTGCTTGACAACCCTGGCTAGGATCAGGATCAGGATCAGGATCAGCAGCGAAACTTTTAAAGGCAACGGATGCCAGGCTACATCCCAGAGTCTTGGGGTGGAGAGGGGATTCTGATGAGAAGTCAGGGCTGGAATTCACTGGTCTATGGTTAAATTGGGGAGTAAGAACAGATTTATGTAATCAACATCCCAAAACAGGTTAGTATGCACAATAACTAGTAATGTTTGATTTTAACGAAGATAAAACCATGTGGAGATTGAAGAAATACTATTATGTTACAGTTTGCCATTTGTTCACTTCCTGTTCTTCGTATCATTTCAGAGTTATCCAAACATTATAGAAATCAATAAATCCCAAACAACTCTGATGATAAAAAACGCCTGGAGTGTTTAAGGTTTTAAAAGTACAAATTCCAGCTCTGGCTGGTGTGGCTCAGTGGATTGCATGCCGGCAACCAAATGGTCCCTTGGTTCGATTTCCAGTCAGGGCACATGCCTGGGTTGTGGGCCTGGGCCAGGTCCCCAGTAGGAGATGTGTGAGAGGCAATCACACACTGATGTTTCTCTCCCTCTCTCTTTCCCTTCCCCTCTCTCTAGAAATAAATAAATAAAATCTTCTTAAAAAGCAAAAATAAACATACAAATTCCAGGGACCTATCATAGTCTCATGGAATCATTATTTCCAAGAACTTGGGAAGCTGAAATAAGCGAGTATCCCAGGTGATTCTTCTCACAAAGGAAGTCTGAAAAACACTGATCTGGCTGCTGAAAGTGCTAGGTAGACTTTGAAACTGTTTGAGATGTGGGGCCTGTGAGCACAGGCCAGCACAGTATGAGGCACGCCCCAGTGTGGAGCTCTCCCACTGCTTGTATTGCAATCACCCAGCCTTCTCACAATTCCTTGCGTATTCCAAACCCGTTCTCCCACCAGGGACTTTGCATCTGCTCTTCACCAGTCTGGAACTGTGTCCCCTAACTCTTCAACAGATGAAATCCTATTCATCCTTCTCAGGATGAGTTCTGCTCAACTAAATCAGGTGCCTTGTAAAAACCTCTTTGCATACTTTCCTTCTTAATTATCATTACTTGTTTCTTGATAATGCTTTCAAATTTGTCTCCTACACTAGAAGGAAAGCCCCTGTGGTGTAGAGTATGGCTTTCATGTTCACAGCCTTATCTCCAGTATTTTACAACAGCAATGCATACATAAAAAATGAATACATGAATGAATAAAAGTATTCAGTGGTAGCATGTAAAGAGGAAGTAAGGTAGTGAGTGGGGAGACATTTACTGAAATAACTGAGATGAACGTGTGCAAAGCAAGAAAGCCTTTCAGAGAGGAGAGGACTGTGCTAGGCTCTGAAGACAGCAGCAAGGGACTGGCAGAGCACAGAGGAGCGGAAATAAGCCAGGTGGGCGGAAGGCTCTGCGAATGCCCTGGAGGAGAGAGACAGCGTGTATGTGCTCTGAATGAGGAGCCAAGCAGCTTGAATTAAGCAGAGAGAACAATCAGGCTATGATGAAAGTGGAGGACAGTTAGATAAAGAGTGACTCATGATCACTTTTGATTTGACGTAAGCAGAAACTCAGAGATCCTGCAGGGTTCAGAGAAGGAGAGAGATGATCAAAACAACTTGCAGGGGATGACTCACACCCTTTGTGTAGGACTGAATGAAAGGACACGACTAGAGATATATGAAACCAGCTAGGAGGCTGTAGCAAGCAAACTGCAGTGTAATTAGGAATAAAAATGGCTGCTCTGTTTTATTTGGGTATGTCCTACCCAGTGCCACAAAAAGCTTGACGCATCTGGGCAGAAATATGATAACAGCTGTAGACTGGGGGAAGGGTAGGGGGTCTTAAGAGTCAGTGAGATTTGGACTAACTTTCATAAAGGGAGAGGAAAGAGAACCAATGAAGACACTAATTTGTAGACCCAAAAGGCTGCATGCTGCAAATTTGATGGAAAAAATATAAAGGTAGAAAAGTCTGAAAGCAGGAGGAAATAAATGAGCTCCCATCTTAGCATGGAGATTATGGAACTTTGAAACAGAGTCTGAAAATAAGAAAACCTCAGTTACCACTTGACCATGATCTCTGAAATCTGAAGACATAACATGGTTACCAGGGTGTTGGAAGGGATCCCAATGAATCCCAAAGGATATTTTCTAGAGTGTTCAGTTGTATTTGATGATCTTGACAATGCCCTTCTTTTTATCATTTTATTTTTGGTAATTGCAAAAATCTTCTCCTCCGTATTTACTATTAGTAAATAGTAAATTTACTCTTCCCTTGTAGAATGTCTCTAATTTTAATATTTTATACTTTTTATTTAGTGATTTTTTAGAGAGGGAGAGAGGAAAATCGATTTGTTATTCTACTTATGTATGCATTCATTTATTGCTTCTTCTGTGTGTCCTGATCAGAGATCAAATCCACAACCTTGGTGTATAAGAACTGCATTTATAACCAACAGAGCTACCTAGCTTGACTAAAATTAGCTTTACTATTTTTAGTTCTTTCAATAACTCTATTGAATACATCAGCTTAATGAACATACATTTGAATGACTCCCTAAAACATTTCCTGTTCCTGTACAGTGTTGCTTCATCCAGACAATCCTGATTTTCTTACCTGTATTATTGAAAACCACCTCCCTACTGCTCTCCCTGCCTCCCATCTCCCATGTCACCATTTTGTACTCATCCAATGTCAACGTGCTCTTTTATAATTCAGATGTCATCATACATCTCCCTCCTTAAAATCTTTGACTCCCTCAAACCTTCAGGATGACTGGCAGATAGATCTGCTGCTACAAAAAGTCTTTTAGAATGTGTCTCCTGCCCCTCTTCCTCTTTATCCTTCTCCATGGGCAAATTGTACTTTCACTATTGTCATACCACAAATCTTTTCATTTTTCTCAGTGAGATATGCTTTCCTTTCCCTCCTTACCTTGTAAGTGATATTAATGATAGCTGCTTTATCTTTATCATCCTTTGGTTGCCTGCCAACTTTTACTTTTTTTCCATAATTTAATCATTACCCCCTCTAGGATGTCTTCCCTTGATTCTCTCTGTGGCAGTCCTATGTACTCACATAGCTGATTATAGCTTACCTTGAGCATAGAAATCTAATTTGTGTGCTTACTTTTTTTTCTAACTAAAATATTCTCTTTCTTAAAGCAAGGATGGTGTCTCTCATACCTCCATTCTCTATGCCTAGCACACTGCCTGACACATTGTAAAACTTGAAATATTGTTCAAATTTTAAAAAGAGGATAGAAGGAAGGAAGGAAAAAAGGAAGGAAGGAAGGAAGGAAGGCTAGCAGGAAGACAGCAGGAATGATAATCACGTTGCTTAAGTAAGTGCCCCTGCTACCCAGTCTCATATTCTTATTCTGCCCATATTTTCCATCTTCTCTATTTCAGATTACTCAAAAAATTATGAGCCACTTATATGTCAACACCAAATTGTCAATTGTTAATCCTACCTGAGAGTAGCATTTAAAATGTTTTCATATGTTGATTTTTAGAGAGAGAAGAAGGGAGGGAGAAAGACAGGAAGAGAATCATTAATGTGAGAGAGAAACATTGATTGGTTGCTTTTTGTGGGAACCAAACCTGCATCCCAAGCATGTGCCCTGTCAGGGAATTGAACCCTCAATATCAACTGAGCCACACCTGCCAGGGGTAGTGTAGCATTTTAAACAGTTTTTTCTCTTCACAAGCCATTTATTCAAACATACTAACTTTATGCTTAAGAATAATTGGGCCAATTACAATCTAACCATCCCTTTTTATCCCTGCCATTTCTTTTTATTATAAAGGCTATATAACTATGCAGAGAGAAAAGAAGTGGTAGATTATAAGATTTCCCATACATTTACTGGCAGTGATTTCTTTCACTTAAAGAATTCCAGGAGCCTGAGAATTTAACATACAAAGAGCTGCCTGGCAGTGAGTAAAGTCTCACACATACATATACTTATTTAACTCTCAAAATGCTTTGTCTTTTTTCTGCGTTTATCTGTCCAATTTCTCCAATACCATTTATTGAATGAACTATCTTTAGCCCATTGTATGTGCTTGCTCCTTCTGTCAAATATTAATTGACTATAGAGGTGTGGGTTTATTTCTGGAATCTCTATTCTGTTTTATTGATTTTTAATGTCTTTTTTTATGCCACTACCATGCTTTTTTAATTACTATGGCCTCATAGTATAGTTTGATATTAGGTAACATGACACATAAGAATAAATTCAAAATGGATTAAATACTTAATGTTATACCCCAAACCATAAAAATCCTCAGAGAAAACATAGGCAGTAAACTCTTGTACATTGCTCACAGCAATATTTTATCTGATATGACTCCTAACTTAAGGGAAACAAAAGTAATAATAAACTGTGACTACATCAAACTAAAAGATTTTGCATAGCAAAGGAAACTATCAACAAAATTAAAAAAAAAAAAATCCATGGAATGGTAGAACGTTTTCACCAGTACATCTGATGAGGGGTTAATATACAAAGTGTATAAAGAGCTTATAAAATTCAACATAAAAAAACCAAACAATGCAATTAAAATATGGTCAAACATCAAACCCTTGTCCAAGGCATCATTGGCAAATATGTTTTCTCATACAGTTGGTTCCCTTTTCATTTTGTTCATGGTTTCCTTATCCATACAAAAGCTTTTTAATTTGATGTAGTCCCATTTGTTTATTATTTACTTTATATCCCTTGCCCTAAGAAATATATTGGCTAAGATATTGCTGAGTGGGATATCTGGCATTGTACTGACTATGTTTTCCTCTAGGACTTTTATGGTGTCAAGACTTATATTTAAGTTGGTCTCCAAAATATATAAAGAACTCATTCAACTCAACACCAGGAAGACAAATAATCCAATTAAAAATGGGCAAAGGAACTGAAAAGACACTTCTCTGAGGAGGACATAGAGAGGGTCTACAGGTATATGAAAGAATGGCCAAGATTACTAGCTACTAGAGAAATGCAAATTAAAACCACAACAAGAAAATACTTCACACCAGTCAGAATGGCCATCATTAACAAATCAACAAACAACAAGTGCTGGTGGTTGTAGAGAAAAGGGAACCCTGATACACTGTTGGTGGGAATGCAGACTGGTGTAGCCACTATGGAAAACAGTATGGAATTTCCTCAAAAAACTAAAAATGGAACTGTCTTTTGATTCAGTTATCCCAGTGTGGGGATTATACCTTAAGAATCCTGAAATACCAATTCAAAAGAACCTATGCACCCCAATGTTCATAGCAGCATCATTTACAATAACCAAGTACTAGAAACAGCTGAAGTGCCCATCAGTAAATGAGTGGATAAAAAAAAAAAGAGTGGTACATTTACACAATGGAATATTACACAGAAAAAAGAAAGAACTACTATAGTTTGAGACAGCATGGATGGAACTGGAGAGTATATGCTAAGTGAAATAAGCCAGGCAGTGAAAGACAAATACCATATGATCTCACCTATAAGTGGAACCTAATGAACAAAACAAACAAATGAACAAAATAGAACCAGAAACATGGAAATAAGGAACAAACTGACAGTGACCAGAGAGGAGGGGAAAGAGGGATAATGGGGGAAAGAAGGGGAAGTGTCTAGTCAATAGAGGACAGGCAGAAAGTGACCAGAGGAGAGAGAAGAGGGAATTTCAGGGGGAAAGGGGAAGGGTTTACAGGAACAAAGTTAAAGGACACATGGATAAAAACTAGGGGGAGGGTGGTAATGGGAGGGAAGATGGGAGGGGGGTGGGTGGGCTTGATTGGGAGTAAAGGGGAGAAAACTGTACTTGAACAATGATTAAAATAAAATTTTAAAAAAGGAAAAGAAAAAAAGAATTCATGGATATGGACAACAAGGTGGGAATTGACTGAAGGAGTGGGGGTGGGGGTGTGTCAGTGGGGCAGGGGAGAGAAACGGGGAAAAACTGGGAAAACTGTAATTAACAACAACAACCAATAAAATCATCAAGCTTTTTCCAGAAAAAAAATGAGCAAAGGACATGAATAGATACTTCTCCAAAGGGGGATACAGATGGCCAATAGACATGAAAGATGCTCAGCATCACTAATCATCAGAGAAATGCAAATTAAAATCACAGTGAGATATCACCTCACACTGGTCAGAATGGCTATCATCAATAAATAAAAAAACAAGTGCTGGTGAAGACATGGAAAAAGGGGAATCCTTTTGTACTGTGGGTGGGAATATAGATTGGTGCAACCACTGTGGAAAGCAGTATGGAGATTAAAATAAAAAAAAAGAATCTGCCGTTTGACCTGGTGATCCCACTTCTGGGAATATATTCAAAGAAACCCGAAACACTAATTTGAAAGAACATAAGCACCCTTATGTTCGTTGCACCATTATTAACAATTGCCAAGATATGGAAGCAGCCCAGTGTCCATCGTAGATGAGTGGCTAAAACAGCTATGGGATACTTATACAATGGAATACTACTCAGCCATAAAAAAGAAGAAAATTTTATCCTTTGTGACAGCATGGATGAACCTTGAGAACATTATGCTAAATGAAATAAGCCAGTCAAAGAAGGTTAAATACCTTATGATTTCACTCATATGTGAATCTAATGAACAAACTGAACTAACAAGCAAAACAGAGACAGGTTCATAGATAGCAGACTGACAGTTTGGGGGAAGGTGGTTAGGGAGAGGCAGTATCAAGCAAAAAGGAAAGGGATTCATAGACATAGACAACAGTGTGGTGATTGTGGTGGGGAAGGGGCTATAAGGAGGATAAACAGTAGTGGAAAAATGCAATAAAAAAGAACATTGTAAGATTTGTGCTGTTAGTACCCCCATTATGCAGATGAAAACTGAAGCTTTTAACAGACAAAGTCATTTGCCTAAAATCCTCAAACTAGCTAAGGAATAGTGCCAGTAATTGAACCTAGGAAGTTCATCTCCAAGCTTTTCAAGCAGCATATTATACTACTGTCTCCCTCCATTCACCCCAAGCACAGCTCCCTCTGATACTTATTGGGGCCCACCTTGCCTACCACACAATGTGGTCATAGATGATGAAGGGGCCTGCTACCAGGACAGAATTAATTCCAAAGTCATTCAGAATCATTTGAAGTCTCCCCCAACAGCTGTAGGGTCTCCCTATCACCCACTGTGGAGATTATGCTCTGCAACCAAAGAATAGATGAATCTGCACTGCGCAGCCCTTTTGGTTCCTTAGCAACTGAATTCCTATCAGGTCCAAGAAATGTAGGTTGTACCCATTTACCCCCCTTTCTTGGATTGGATGACTTCTTATAGATGTAGCACATTGCACATTCTGGACCAACCCTGCCCATTGCTGGGTTTTAAGGTGCTTTTCCCCAGCACGGATTAGACAGACTGTTGGCTTTATGCCAGGACTGAAGTCTGGGATTCTGCTTGTCCTCATGGTCTATGTTAGGTATGAACATTTCCTCACATCAACAGTGATAACTCTGAGTAACACGTGTATGTCAGGTCCATAACTGATTTATTTATCAGTTTAATTCCATTGCTACACATCTGTAAAAGCAGAAAAGACAATTATCTAAGCTTATGTGATTATATTTTGGCATCATAGTGAAACTGACCAAGAGTTTTTAATCAACTCACACTAATGCTACTTCATCCTTAGTAATCTTTCAATATTAAATACTGACAGTTAACATTTTAATTCTAAAATGTCAGGTGACAAGACTTAGCTATTACTGCACTTTAGACCGTAGTAATGCAACTTCTAATGAGAATAAAAATGATTACTATCAATGTCGTATGCAATGAGATAACTGACCATTTATGTCATACTAATTATGTAAATTAGAACACTATAATTTTATAGTGAATATGTTCTGTAAGTCCATCTAGCTTTCATCACCAAAACTTCCCCACTGTACTATCTAGGCAGCAAACTAAAAGGTTTAATAGTTATTTAATCACTGTGGAGAAACCCATAAAGTATAGGAAGCTCAAAATCTTCAGCACCTTTCACTCATGGTGGGAAGTTTTCATTCGTAGATTGCTTTGCTACGGCATGGGCTCTGTGAAAGAAGTGATGCCATGGTTCATAACTGGGGGATGCAGGTCTGCTCCCCTCTATAGTTTACCTCTCTCAGGGTCCACTATGTGGGTGTTCCCTGGACCACTCCCCAGTGATTCAGGTACCAAACCAGGAGTCTAGGGCAGTGGAGACTGAATAGACTCTATTAACAAGCAACACTGAATAATAGCTAGCATCTTAATTATCAGCACCTTAAGTGAATACTTTAGAATTCCCTCCAAAGTAATTATTTACAGGAATGGGCCTAGAAGAGGCTAAGAAAGAAAGAGGCGTTACTATAAAAAGTAGGAGAGAATCAAGGCCCTCTTCACCAGCTCTATGAACTTGCCTGGGGCTGCCCCATCTTTGGGACTCCTATTTTTTTTGGCATGAATAACTTTGCAGTCAACCACCTGACTTTAGATAAAGAGGCAGCAAATGGCATCCAACTTGTGCCATCTGGCATTATTGTTCCTTTTCTGAGGGCTAAAAGTAAAATTCAAATGTAAGGAGGAAAACAATGAAGATTGTAGTTGGGGGAAATGAAAAACACATTTTGATGTTTATTTCACTGATCTCACGAGACTAACTTTAAAACAAATAAAGATATGCAGTAGATTAAAACTAGCACTAAAATAAAGAAATACAGAAAGAAATCAAGTATTTAGACAACTTTAGTTTGTACAGCTGTTTGTTTTTAAAGCATAGAATTGTTCATATAAAATAGAGTTATAAACCAAAATCATCTTAGAGACCCATAAAATTCATCTTCTAAAAAGCCCCAACATTCTTGGTTGAGGCTCAAATTATTCTGATCACATTAGTTTGTCTTGGATAATTTTGGTTTAGATGGATTAGCTGACTTTTTTCTTTTTTTGCCATTTCACTCACAGACTTTGTCATTTTCCCATAATCTAGACTTTTTGATGACCATGGTATTATTTATAAAATAGAGGTCAAGATTTTTTTTATGATTGCTTAATCCAAGATATCCTAGGCTTAGAAAGAGTTACAGGTTCTAATTCTGATAAATCTACAGAAAATTTCTGGTGATTCAGGATAGTCTTCTTGGCCTTTTCCCATCTTCATAGAATATTGTCATGAACAAGGAACAGGTTAGCACTTATTCTACCTATTGAAGGGCAGAATATGTCAGGTCCATAACTCATTTATTTATCAGTTTAATTCCATTGCTACACATCTGTAAAAGCAGAAAAGACAATTATCTAAGCTTATGTGATTATATTTTGGCATCATAATGAAACTGACCAAGAGTTTTAAATATGACACTTTTAAAATAATAAAATGTGGACAATTGAGTTTCATAGGGTAATTTGGAGGATCTGATTCAACTTTGAAGAAAGGACTCCTATAAGCAGCTAGAAATAACATTTCTCAGAATACTTCTAAAGAAAAAAATTATAATAAAGGAGAATACTTTTTTTCAACATGAGACTAGGAAGACCAAAGTCTCAGACTAGGTAGAGAAATACAATGTCAGGATAGCTGATTTCACTCTTGTTAATTTTAAAGGAGAATCAGGATGATTCATGAAGGTCCTTCAGAAAGTGAAAGTAAAACTCTTCATTTAATTTAACCCTGGTTAATATCAACTGTAACATGTACAACTATGGGCCAAAATGAGTACATTAATTGGAAACATGGGCAGGTTATTTATAAATGAATGAAAAACATGTTTGTTTTTTTAAATCATTGACCATAGACCCAAACAATTTTTTTTTATTGAAAAGAATGCATTCTGCATTAAAATCTTACTAGTGATTTCTAAGGCTCATTCCCAGTGAAGGGAATGCAGATCTAGTCTGCATCAAGAGCTCAGGAGCAGCCCTGGCTGGTATGGCTTGGTGGATTGAACACCGGCCTGCGAACTGAAGGGTCACTGGTTTGGTTCTCAGTCAGGCACATGCCTGGGTTGCAGGCCAGGTCCCCAGTTGTGGGTGTGTGAGAGGCAACCACACATTGATGTTTCTCTCCTTCTCTTTCTCTCTTCCTTCTCCTCTCTAAAAATAAATAAATAAAATGTAAAAAAAAAAAAAAAGAGCTCAGGAACACTTTCAGTAAAACAATTTCTGAATTTCCTTGCAAATTTTTGGAAGGTTAGATGTGTTACTTGTATACAGACTAAATGCAACACTTCATGGATATAAAACTTAAAATAAGAGGATGTCACAGACCGAATGTTTGTGTCTCCCCACATTCATATGTTGGAACCTAATCCACAGGGTGATGATGTGAGAAAGTGGAGTTTTGGGGAGGTGATTAGGTTGTGAGAGCAACAGATCATTAGTGCCCTTGGAAAAGAGGTCACAGAGAGATTCTCTGCCCTTTTAAGCATGTGAAGACAAGGCAAAAAGACAGCTTTCTACGAGCCAGGTAACTGTCTGTCACCAGACACGGAATCTGCCAGCACCTAGATCTCAGACTTCTTGCCCTCCCAAATTGTGAGAAACAAATTTCTGTTGTTTGTAAGCCACCCAGTCTGGGGTATTTTGTTGCAGCAGACCAAACAGACTAAGGGGAGGTCAGGGAAGGAAGGAGGTAAGGTTTTCATCTCTGTGGTAATCCAAGAAAAGAACATGTATATTTTAGATGCAGTTTGTTAATAAGGATACCCTAAATTTATGAAATTGTGGAAAAGAGAAAGTCTCTAAGTTGAATGCATATGTTTTAAAAATACCAAACAAAAGGATAGGAAAACATAAAATAAGTTTGTGAGTTGTGGACTGTAGTTGGGTAATTAAAAGAATAACATTAATAATTGAGTGTATATGTGGTTTTAGTGTAAACTATCCCTTACTTTTTAGGAGTGTATTAAAAATAAAAACAAATAACTGGGTTGAATAGATTTAAAGGATATCATATTGATATGGGTATCAAGCCTAACATTTTAAATTCTTCTTAACCTTGCAATAGCTAAAATCAAACAGATTTTTCCATTAAAAATAACACAACACTCTAGACAGTTCACAAAGCCTTAGTGTTTGAAGAGGCCAAAGCAAACATAAACCGAGGTGACAGCCAACACCCAAGTTTCAAACCTATTAAAAAGAACGCAATGGTGTTGAAAATTTCACAGGTTGAGATACAGTGATGCATCCAGTTTGCTTCATAATTTGTGATTAAATTGGAATTACCAAGATATAGTTTAGCTTCCCAAATAATCTGATAAATATTAAGAGACCTTGAAATTTTAATCATTGTGACGAAAATTAGTTATGTGGTGATTATTTCCAGAAGAAAAAAAAATCATATGATTGTTTTACTTCCACTCAACCCTTCTTAGAAGGCCAGACTTTCCTGGCAATGGCCCCCTTAACCTGCCTGCCTTTCATTTACAAAACAAAGTACACAGGCAGTCATTTGATTGTTTGGGCTTTTAAATTTGGCTCTGAGTCCTTTGAAGTATAATCCTTTTACCGGAAATTAAGTTAATGTAATTCCTTCAATCTCTGAAACACTAGCTAGATAAACCACATTTCCAATTTCACTCCCTTTCACCACCACTCTGCAGATTTGGTCCTGACAATACTGAAGGGCACAGATTTTGACAGCAGGGTAGGTTAATAAAAAACAATCATCTATGTCATTTGGCATCTATTTTCCTCTCTTCACTTTGTTCATCCACATTGTCAATCCATGGCTTCTTAAAACCCCTCCCTTCACCCAACAGATTTGTATTTAATAGGCCTGCAGTGGGGCCCCAGTACAAAATAGTGTTAAGAAACTTCCCAGGTAAATCTCCGGTGTTAACATAATGGAGAAGTTCCTGTTCACAGGGAGTTAGGATGCAAAGGGAAGCAAGTGAGGGAAACATTGCTGAGAGTGGCCGTCTGATAACCAGTCAGGATGCTCTGAGCCTTTGCTCAGTGATAATGTTATGACTAAGGTTGTTTCCACTTTTCCTCACTATAAATAACTCGGTTAAGCAAATTGTATGTCATTCTCTCCCTTCTACTTTGTTGAGCTAAATTACTAGAAAAGGAATTTTGCAGTCAAAAGATATACGTCTTACAAGCTTTTGGCATATATTATTGTATATGTTCCCAAAAAGGTTAGATGCATTTACACTCCCACTAACAGTAAATGAGAGCATCTGTGTCCGAGCTTTTGAAAGATCACACATGGTAATTTTTGCTATAATGACAAGATAAAAAGGTATTTCCTTTTTTATTTTAAATGTTTTGAGTTTTAAATATGTTAATGCCTATTTATGTTTTTCTTTTGTAAGTGGCCTATTTAAATTCTTCAGGAAGGTCAGCAACAGTGCTCAGAAGAACAATAAAGGTCATCTGGTGCAGTGTTTGCAAACCGTTCTCTGCAAACTGTTCAAGGCTTCTGTACCGAGGAACTGAGGCTTGGAGGAAGGGAGAAGCTGGGCTGTGGAGCAGGGGAAGGTAAGTAGCCCTATGTTCTCACACATTATACACGTACTCACACTTTGTTTCAAAAACGGTATCTACACTGACTTTAGTTTCATTTAATTGGCTTTTCCTTAAGATTTTATTTAGAGTTAAGTAAAGCCACTTTGAAAACCACTACTTCTTGTCCAACCTCCCAGTGCTTTAGATGAGAAGGAGAAATGCTAGTGGCCGCTGGGCAGTCAAGTGAAGAATTGCACCTCGGCCGGTGCCAGCAAAGCAGGTCATCGCCTACACGCTACTGTCTTAAGATGTTTTCTTTTTCTGATTACCCAGCCAGAAAGTAGTTCAAGGTGATTCAAGTGTAAAAAGCACAAAAACTTTCCCCTTAAAACCAGTTACTTCCCTTGGGTATGACTATTTCAACAAGCCCTTTACCTCTAGTCATTTCCTGTAGCTGGCCCTCATGTTCTGTGGCTCTCCAGGCGTGAAGCAGCCTCAGCACTCAGATTTCTATAAACACATTATTTTAAGTGGAAGATCAAAGATTAAGTAAATTGCCTCACTTTCCTGCCTATTGTATACTGGAATTCACATTTCCCTTATCTCTTCTAAATATCTCATTGATAATGTTTTCTAAACAGTGGTTAGTACATAATTTATGAAATTGTAATGTACGGATTCACCTTGGATTTGAGAAACATCATCTTAGCTATTCAATCCTTGGACCTTTGCAGAGCTGAAGATATGATTCTTTTTCAGGTTTGACATATTTTTAACAATTGTTTTCAGTTCATGTGCCTTTGCCCTAAAGCACATTTAAGAGAGTACAATTTTAAACATCAAAAAAGAATAATGATAAATACTTTACTTGAACTTTAAGACTACCAACATGTTTTGTACTCTAAAAATAATCTTAATTATCTCCTGTTTTCTATTTTTCTATTAACTCTTTATCTTCTTATTCAATATTTTATATCCTGTGATCTATACCTACCATTTATTGTGTACCTTCTATGTGCTAAGAAATGTATTCTCACAGTAACAGATATTTAAGCAAGTTAGAGACCATTATTATCTCTAGTTCATGGATGCAGAAAAGAAATCTTAAAAAAATTAAATGTCAAATAAGGCTTTAAATCACAGTTCATCTGTTTCTGAAATTCAAGTTTTTAGCTAGTACATTTCATGCACCCCGTGGTACAGAAAAAAAATGCAGCAATCGTTTCAATAGTTCCTTTGATTAAGCCTTAATTTCTACGGTCTCTCCAAACACCTGAGTCATATTTTAAATTGTGGATATTTTATTACTGTTATAGTAAAATATGCTTTATAATCACAGCTGAATCTATTAAGAGTCTGCATCCTGAAGGCATCTTATTACAGACAGAAACATTATCCCTTTCGTGCTCAGTAATTCCTTTATGCATTGAAATAAAAGTACAGAACCATAATGGTTTGCTTTATAAAAGTATAAGCCCCTTGAAGGCAGGACTTTATCTAGCCAAAAGTATGACAGATATTGTTAAATGTGAGCCTAAAACCTTAAATTCAGAAAGATCAGGAACAGGTTTGCTAGATTTGACTCCTTTCAGAAACCATATCCTTTGATTTAGTGCTTCTGCTCATGAGAAGATTTTTCATTCTTGGGTATGAAGTAACAGAAGTGAAAAGAACTACACTCTTGAATTAATCTAAAGGTAACCTAGTAAATCTCTCTTAGCATATGTATTATACCAGCACTATAGATAATTTTGAAAAATCATTGAATAATGAGGATTCATTTTGGCTTAAGAACTATGTTTTGGTCATATTTACGATCTGAAAAGAAAGAGTGAGGGATGTTGACAGGGTTGTTACCATCACGTACGGATAATAAAAATTAAATAGAATTCAGTTTCATATTTTATATCTGACAACATAGGACATGGGACTATGAAGTATTCTACTTGCCTTACATTTTTAGGTAATTGGCAAGGAATTTGTACTCCTCTTCAAATGTATCCCACTGACAACATTTTTGTCAGATGACAAATAGGTTTCTTTGTACATCAGTTTGGAAAATAAACACTATGGGGCTAAACAAATTTACTTAAAGTCAACAGCACATAAATCAGGTCACCACAAGTAACTGAGATTATATTTCATTATGTCATTAAAATCCAATAGCCTATTGTTATGCTAGTTGTTTTCAATTTTGGCTCTGTATAAGTTTGTTACCATCCTGTGACTGATTAGCATGACTTCTCTTGTGTCTTTGTTTAAATTTTTGAGAGATGGATCTAATTGACTCCATTCACCGTTCGATGCCAGAACACAGGTCCCCTGTGACAGATGTGACTAGCACTGATATAATATCACATGACCAGCAGGTCTGTTGACCGTTCCATGGAAGGGTGAAGGCCACAGGCTGCTCCTATAACCCTCACAACAGCCCTGTGTCTAGATATCTTAAGGTCTGGTGTTAGTTTATTTCTAAAAATTTTTTGAGATTTCACTGGAAAAACTACAATAAAGCTCAAGTTTTCTTTGGGCTAATTTGAGAAGGTTTCTGGGTTTTTTCTGTTTTGTTTTGTTTTGTTTTGTTTTTTTATAAACAAAGAACCTATTCCAGAACAGATACTAACAACTTTGTCAAAAATTTTCTATTTCACTTTTTATGTCTTAAAATATATAGTTTACCTAGTAGATATTACTATAACTTTGAAAAATTGTCTTTTTAAAGAGAAAGTTAAAAATTAAAATAAAATATGCTCCATTTCCCTGAAAATAGGCAGCAACTCTAATTGATAGGAAATAAACAAATGAGGGTACTTATGAGAATTAAGAAGTAGGAAAAAGGGAGGGAAGGAAGGAAGGATAACAATTTTTTCTTTGTTTCGCTTTGCTCTACAGTGAAATACAATATGACAGTTAGTGGGTATCTCTGAAACTAGACTGTTAGGTTCAAAATGCTGCTTTGTTAAGTCTAGCTGGATGGCCTAGGAATCTAATCTCTCTGTGCCTCAGTTTCTTGTCCTTTAATTTGGGAGTTTAACTTTCAGTATTTAACTACATTCAATTATCTTAGGTTCTGTAAAAACAGACTAAAATCCTTTTATGTAATCATAGTAACTAAACAAATGCATAGTTCCAATGGACTTGTGTTTTATCCCTTGGTTCACTACATCCTTTTGGACTAGGATAGGATAATAACTTTGATAACATTGTGATCTGGCTAGGAAGTCTGATGGTAAGAAGACTAAAGCTTCTTTTTCAGTTGCCCAAGAAAATTTAGGCCTTCTACAGCCCATTTCAGGGACCCACAGTAGCTCTGGACCATAACGTAGATGTCCTTCCTCCGTTAGGAAATCTTATAGATTCAAATTCTGTATTTCATGTCCACTGAGGGTCAGCCACTCAAATGTCCAATACACTGTGGAACTGAATAGTACTTGTGCTAAAAGTGTATGCAACAAGTCATGACAGGTGGCAATTTGACCTTTGTCCCAAGATCTGCTTTCGTCAGCTGCTACAAATCTATATTCTGGATTTGCCTAGATTCCTGATCCTAGTTTGCAAATATTGTTAGCTAGTTGGGTTCTGAGCTCTAAATTCTTGCTTAAGAACCTCACCACCTCAATTGGTAAATACGTGACTCTTGGTTCTTTCTTGGCTGCCTAGGTTCAGTCCTATTATTTTGATGATCTAAGAGAGGTAGTTGGTGTCCTCTAACTCAAGACTGGTTTCAGACATCTGGAGCTCACTGTCTGGATCTCAGCTATGTCCCTGTCAGCTGTGTTTCCTTTCCTAACCTTATGGTTTACTTGGTCCTGAGCTCTTGGTTCCTGCCACCCACAGCCCTGGTATTATCATACTCAACATTTGCCTCTTTGGGAACAACAGATTAGGTAGGTATCAGGGCAGGGGCATGTATGTATGTTTAATTCTTAAATAAGACTATGACATAAAGATAATAGCCCCATCTTACAAGTGAGAAAACTTTGGTTTAAAAATCACTTTCTAGAAAAAGCATACAATTAGCGCCTAGTGGGATTTCTGGTTCCTCCTTGCCACTGAACAGAGCAGAACTGCATCTATGACACAGCATTAGTAGTTAGATGTTTGCCTTCATCCTTGGCTTGCTCTCCTTCACTTCTTTGTGGAGAAACTGCCTATGCGGTTATTTTTTTTTTCTAAATAAATCTTGGCTAATAACATGTATCAGAGTTTCCTGGAACCCAACCTTTATTGGGACCTGTATTATTCAGATTCTTCCTGAACTTCTTCACTTTTAGTTAGCCAGAAAAAAAAGTAATATAATGGTTAATACACAGGGCTTTGGGGCTGGAAAAATGTGGATTCAAATTTTGGTACCAGAACTAACCAGTGAGTATCTTGGGTCTAATTACTTAATATCTCTATAGGAGGTTATGCACATAAAACTTTTAAGACCAGAGAAATGATGAAAAGGAAGAGTTTAATAAATGCTAAGTAGTGTATGTGCTACTATTTCATAATTACTATTATCCATTAGTATAATGTTCTCCCAATGTACCCTCCCAATTCTTACTCTACATTGAGATTGGGGTCAAACAGAGAGCAGAACAAGTAAAAGTTAAATAAGTGGCATAAAAGTCAAAGACTTGAAACAATAGTTCTCTCTTTTTTTTCTACATCTGTTCTGAACTTCCTGTCAAGAGAAGAAACATATGGGAATGAAAAGTTTAAAGCTCAGAAAGGAGGAGTAGATGGTCACACTCCAGTTCTTTTCTAAGAATTCAATTGATCTATTTCAGTAAGTAATTGCTTTGGAACTAGGGGGAAAGAATGGTTAATGGAGTTTTAATACAGAGATTACATGGAACCAGATTAATGAGTGGAAGTTGAACCAGAATTTACTAATGAAACACAGAACCTTTCCCTGTGCATCACTGATCCCAACCTGGCTGGTTGTCATAATATTGCATTCCATAATAACTTGAACTATAGTGCTGGGGGCACTTTGCACTCCATGATTTTCAAGCAGACTCTAATCCAAAAATACTTGTAAAAAAATGAGTGCATGTCCTCTTAATGGCTAACTGAGTAATTCCAAATAAGCTTCTTGAAGTGCTTTTAGCCCTGTATTCATTCATTTATAAAACTAGTCCCTTCCTTATATTGACTGCCTATAGCTTCACCAGTGAAAGGTGAGTACAAAACGTGACAAACAATTTTAAGTGCAAGTCAGTTGACCTGCAGTCCCATCATCCCAGTGTTATATGATCTATTGTTTAGTGCCTCTGGCCTCATCTCTAAAACAAGCGTCTTAATGGTATAATTTGTATGGTTTTGCCATTAACAAATCCCTCTCTCATGCATTATCTCAGTTCATGTAACAGCCTCCTCCTCGCCTACCTCCTTAGGTTGCTGTGGAGATAAAACAAGTGAATAAATATGAAAAGCTTTAGAAAATTAAAGAGGCCAGTCAAATGCATACAGAAATAATGATTTTGCATTATATAATTAAAAATACAATACTACAGAGAAAACCATGTTTCTATTGTTATGCAGACATGTTCTCAACCATTAGCAAAGACTTCCACTGGAGTTTTTGGGCAGTGAGCATTTAATTTGTGCTGCTGAGTTCAGAAACCAAACAATGCTCTGTAGCAGAGGGTGGCAGGGCAGCCTATGGGGGGAGCCTCATCAGCTTTATGCCAAGTGCAGCCTGTGATTGTCTCATTCTGAACAAGGACAGTCTGTAGCTGTTATTCCAAGAAACCCACACAATGCAGAAGTCCTTTTCCTTTTACACCTCCCACTTGTGTAGTAAATAGTAACTTTTAGCCAACCATTCATAAACCGCTCTGCCACACACATCTGAAGTACTGTACATATTTTGAGATATTCTAAGAAATGTGCAATTTTTAAAACAGCTCAACATTTTTCAATTCTCACTTTTCTCTGTAAGTTCATAATTTAAAAGCATTTACATAATAAAAAGGCATTTGAAAAGCACATAATTATGAGCAGTTTTTGAAAAAATATATGGCATACAAATGCAATTTGAAAAGTCCTAGACTCAGGAAAGCAACATCTATTTTTGCTCTATTTTAAAAACTTGCAGATCTAAAAAAATATTTAAACACACCATGGAACAGTCTGAAGTAGTCAGTGACAATTTTGGTGAGAATTAAATGAGTTACTGGTATATCTTCTACTTCTTGTTATTTTAAGTATCTTTTTAAATTGTGAATAAAAATTGTTACAATGAAGAAATATATAGATAAGATTATTAAATTAGACAATTACCATGCTGCATTTTTAAAAAATGACTGTAGTTTTAAAATTTAATGTAATATATATTATGTGTAATATAATCATTTTAAAAATTGAATTCAGCACTTCAGACACCAGAATATCACAGGCGAAAATTTATAAACTGTGTTATCAACTCCTAAGACCTTTAAGTGGAACAATTCAATTGGTAAATAGGAATTTGTTGAAGACTTTTAAAAATGTTTGTTGAAGCCCTTTGTTACTTTTATTATTTATGTACTATAGAACTATAACAGTAATAATATGTGAAAGAGTAATGCTCTGAAGATAAAGCAGATAAATGATCAACCCCTCTGCTTCATTCTCTTTTCACCAGTAGGATCAAACCACATAGAATCGCTTTTCTGAAAGCTGGCAGACAATGAATGCTACCAGTAGTAGTCACCATGTTTAGAATTCCAAATATATCCTTATAAGAAAAATAGACACATTTAAATTGAGGATTACACTGAAGTCTATAAAATACAGGAGCTCCTACAAATATCGGTACATAATAGGTTTAAATATTACAAAACTCTTCATTAATTTATTTGTGACCTGAGAAATTTGTATTTTTCTTTCTTTTTTTTCTACAGATAAAGTAAAACACTGTTCAGGTGGTTAGAGCACAGTTCGAATACACCAAGGGTGCAGATACAATCTCCAGTCAGGGCACATACCAGAAGCGACCAGTGAATGAATAAGTGGAATGGCAAATCTATGTTTCTCTCTCTGTCTTTTTAAAAATCAATAAATAAAAATTTAAAAAATCTATTTTTGAAAATGTTAAGTGATACAGATCACAGAAAAAAAATCTATTTTTATATGAGTATGTGAATAGAGTATATTTAGAGATGGTGATAAGATTAACTTAGAAATTTAAAAAGCTGATTTTAACTGCTTAGTGTGTATATTCTAAAATGAGTAGGAAACAAAAACTATGAATCTTTAATTGTAAGTTCATGATTCTTTAGGGAAATATAAATGTTGTCCTCCTAATTTAGATACTTTGTCTGAGTATTTTAAACACTCCATAATTTCAATTAACATCCTATCCTCAACTCCATTTTCCTGATTTCAAAACTCACGTATCGCCCTGGCTGGTGTAGCTCAGTGGATTGAGCGCGGGCTGCGAACCAGGCAACGCAGGTTCGATTCCCAGTCAGGGCAAATGCCTGGGTTGCAGGCCAGGTCCCCAGTGGGGGCCACATGAGAAGCAACCACACATTGATGTCTCTCGCTTTCTCCCTCCCTTACTGTCTCTAAAAATAAATAAATAAAATATTAAAAAAAAAAAACAACAAAAAACTCACGTATCAAACTCTCCCTGTTAGAGTTGCTGTTGTATCTGAACTTTATCAACCACGCCTCAAATCCTAATGTCCATAAATGTAGCCTCCTTCTACCCAAACTAGAAACCTTGGAGTTAACCTATACTCCTTTTTTTCATTTCTTGCCATTTCCAGTAAACTTACATTGATTTAGATCTCTCAAACCTACCTATGTTTAGGCTTGGGACTTCCCTTGCTGAGAACATGCAATAGCTTTACCAACTCCTGGAAAAAGTGTCAGACAAGCTGAGCCCTAAGATGACTAGCAGCAAGTCAGATGGAAGGGTATTTGGGAAACATCCTGAGGATGTCTGGAAGAACACTTGTTAGGTCTGTCGAAGCTAGCAAAGACAGCATCATCTGTTAAACAACTGATAACACTTCTGCCTAGGTGGATTCGGGAGGTCAAGGATGCACTGAGGAAGAGTACATAAATCCCAAAAGCTCAGAAACTGTAATTTTCCACTGCTGAATCTCTAATGTCTTGAACAGTATTTGACACATAGTGGGCATTCAGCACACATTTGTTATATTAATAAAGAAGTAAATAAAACTGAAAAGCAAAAAGACTCTAGCAGAGTTGTCAGATCTTTTGGTGTTTTGGGGCCAGACTAGAAGAAAGAGAGTTGTCTTGGTCGACGCATTAAATACATTGTGACTCATAATCACACAAAAAAATCTCATAATGTTTTAAGTAAATTTATGATTTTGTGTTGGGCTTCATTCACAGCCACCCTGGGGTACATGCCGCTGTGAACTGTGGGTTGGACACCCCTGCAAGCCTAAAGGGTCTTGCAAACTTTGTTAACATTTGAATGTTCTTCCATGGGAAGTCATTAAAAGGTTTTAAGCTTCAGAGTGACATAATCATACCTACATTTTTAAAAATTATGTGGTATTTTTTCCATTAACTTTTATCTCCCCTATCTTCTTCCACATTTACCCACGCTTTCCCCCCTCACCCAATCACCACACTGTTGTCCATGTCAAGGAGTTCTTTCCCTTCCTTTTTTTCTTTTTTGTTCAATCCATATCTACATTTTAGAAACATCACACTGACTACTGTATGGAGAAAAGACAGAGGAATAAACGAAGTTCCATGGAATGAGACTAATTAAGAGGACATTTTACTAATCTCTCTTTCTGGAAAGAGAGAGATGCCAGAAGCTTGAAGCAAGAAGCTAAAATAAGGATGAGTACAAGCAGATATGTGAGGGATGTCGAGGACACTGATCCCTAGGATTCAGAGATTAATGAAGTGATAGAAATTGGGTGGTAGAGGAGAGGGAGGATGATTTCCAGGTTTGGCAACTTGCTGAAAGGTTAACTGGAACATAAAACATGAAAGAAGAAGGAGGTTTGTTTGTTTCTTAATTTGCTTTTCAAGGTGTGCATTACAGTGTTAGGCTAGAGATATGTTGAATATGATATGCCAAAAAGACATGTCCAAAATGCAGATGAATACATGGGCCTATCATTCATGAAAGCAATATCAGATACAAAAATAGGCTCAGGAAACAAAAGAGTGAAGGAAGCTGCAGAAAAGAGATAGAATAAAGAAGAGGAGCCCATAAAGATAAAAAGAGGAACATCCAGAAAAAACAGAATTTTTAAAAAGGAGAGCTATGAGCTATGAAAATACCAGTAGAAAGTAATACAGTAAAAGGCACAGTCAGCAAAGGACATTCTTTAAATGACTATCTGTTAATTTGCAATGAGTAGGTTTTCTGTAATCCTGGTGAGAGTAGTTTCCATAAAGTTCTTCATGTGGAAGCCAGAGAACGGTAAATTGAAAAGTAAGTGGGAGGTGAGAAAGCAAGGAAATGGATGTGAGCAACTTCTTGAAAAAGTCTGCCAATGACCGGGAAGAGAGAGAGAGAAGGCAGAGCTAGAAGAGACTGCCAGATCCAAAGAGGTTTTGTTTTAAATATAATAAACACGTAAATGTGTTTAAATAGTGGTTACAGGGAACCAGTATATAGTCAACATTTATGAGAGAAAAGAGGAACTAGATAAACATGTCTGATCAATCATGATAGGTTGGGCTCCAAAACCTAGGAGAAAGCTTAGCTTTAGACAGAAGGGGGAGCGTTGCTCTATAGCAAGTGGAGAGAAGGAAGAAAGACAGAGTGGATGCCAGAAAGGCAGGAGATGGCTTCTCTTTCCCTTGTAAATTTTTGTGCTCCTGTTGGGAGTTGAGATGAGGGAAGAGAAGGTTTAAAAAAGAAAGAAAAGTTTGAAATTGCTGTTGTGGGAATAAGAAAGGAAGACAAGAGGGAATCTTGGAAAATGCCTCTTGGCAATGCAACCCCATTGAGGTGAGACCATGAACTTTATAAGGCAAATTTAAATGTTGTGTAATTTTTATTCCATTAGCACTTACCAGCATAAATATAGACAAGAGCAATACATCCAGCTATGTTTATCTAGGGCTGTGATTTTTATAGGTAGGTGTGACACAAGGTAAGTGGGGCAAGAATGCTGAAGATGGTGACAATAAGGATAGAGCTTAAGACTCCAAGAAAAGTACCAGGAAATTTGGACCTAACTCAAAACAAAACTAAGGTCTAGCTGACCCCAAGGCCCAGATACTAAACATATGCCCCAATGAAAGTAGAGAGTGGAAAGATCTTTTCCTTGTAAAATTTTCTCTTTATAAAATGCACAATTTGAGAACACAAAGAATTAGAATGACTAAAATGCATAGGTCAAAATTGAGGACATGATTAATTCCAAATGGGATATTACAAAATATAATATTTGACAGCTGTGTAAAAGCTAAAAGGATCCAAAGAAGGTTCATAAATTTTATCTCAATAATCAAAACAATTGTATGAAGTAGATATTTTATCATTTCTATTTCATGGGTTCCAAGAAGCTAAGGGATTTACACAGCTTACTAACCAGTGAATTTTGCTTCTTCAGTTGTGTTTATGAAAGCCCTTGGCAAATTCAAAATTATTACAGATACGTTACTAGCAAGCTTATGCTCCATGTATGAGTTTACTACAGTTCAAAAGTAGAGTAACTCTTGATACTTTCTGTATAATATAAATTTTAAGACTATCAGGAAAACACATTTAGTATTAGAACCATTGTTTTTGAATGCTTGGAGAGAAAATCTGCTTACTTCACATAAATCAGATGGGGCTGACACTGGAAAATACTCCAACATCTCTCTCTCATGTGAAGCTTTGGCTAATCTTCATTCTCTTTCTGTGTAGAGGTCACATTTAAGATTCTTACAGATTGTTTTCATTCCGAAAGCATCTGACAAGGGATTTACTCATTCCCCTCTGACTCAAGACACTGCCATTGTCTTTTCACTAGGCAAATAGAAAAATAAAGAAGTAATTAGAGAAAAATTAATATGTAAACACAGGTCCATGAAAGAAATACAACATAAAATATAAGTCAGAAAAGTAACTAGAAGGAAAACCAAGAGAGCTGCCCAAGTGACCATGTTACTCTTTTCACCTCATCCTTTGGGATTATTCATGATTTCTTTTCTTTTCTCCCTACTCCTTTCCTCTTAGAGGAACATTTCTGGCTTCACTAAACAAATAGGTCTAGGCAGATTATTACAACTCTCTATACCAGAGATTTTCAACGGGCATGCTTCAAGAATTCTTAAAACATGCAATAGTTGACTATTTAGTCAGGAGCACTGACTTCTTTCTCCTTAGATCATCAAATTAAAAAATGACAACAGCCAACACAACAATAGCTACCTGGTGTGAATGAATCAAAATTATAACTTTTTTGTCAGATCAGCAAAAAGTATATTTTGGGGTGCCACAGAATGTAAGTAATTAGATTATCTGTGCCATGAGATGAAAAAGTTGAACATTGCTCCTCTATACCATTACTTAAGCTGAGACACTTTGAGCATATATTCCCTCAAATAAGTATTTTCAAATAAGTATTAAATGTTTCAAATAAGTATTAAAATGATGCCTGATTTTTATTAATTAAATTTATAGGACAAATATGATGTAAAAGAATCCCAATATTAGTATATTGTTTTGAAACAAATTTGCAGAATACCTAAAAATATTTTGTGATAAGTAGTTAATTTCTTGAGTTTAGTATCCAAATGAGAAACAGAAATTGTGCCAAATGAGAAGGTAAAGAACTTGACAAATGATAAAGAGAGAAATCTACATTGTTAAGAAAAACCTTGTATCTTGCCAACTCCTGGATTGCATCTACATAATTGGACAGGATTGGAGTCTTGATTTAAATAAGAAAGGCTATTGGTACCTACAAATTCTAAAGTAATACCTATCAGTAGTTGATTAAAAAGAACGAGAAAGAATCATTATCTACCAACCTAAATATCCAGAAATTTTTCAGGGAGAAAGGGGTTAGGAAAAGGGTATTGATGTGACATACCTGTTTTTCTTTTGCATTATGCAAATAAAATTTTTGAAACTTACATTCACCTAAGCCACTTGAGGATCATTTAATCAATAATTATATATTGTACCAGCCTCAGTACTAGATGAGTAAAACAAAATTTCTGCACTCAAGGAACTGTTTGGTGGAACATGAGTTATTGGTGTACTCATGAGATAAGTGCTCACCGAAGAACAGAACAAGGCAAAAATGATAGCACAGCCTTCAAAATGGAGATAATCTTTGAACTGACTCTTAAATCGTGGGTATTCACTCAGAAATGAGAGGACAAAGAAGGTCATTCACATCATGGAAAATGGACAGTACAGAAAAAATTTTTAGTAAAGATTTTCAGAATTCTATCAATTTTATTGGACCAGATTATAAGCTGCTGCAAGGAAGATGATGCTAGGAAGGGAAGGGAAGTGTCGAGTAAGAAAGGACTATGAGATAACAAAAAGATTGGACTCCACACTACAGGTAATGGGTATGTCTTTAGATTGGCTTTTAAGATCCTCTAGTTACCTGTAGAAGGTAGATTGAAAGTTAACAAGGATGAATGTAGAAAAATAGGAAGTTTAAGAAGGCAACTAACAATGGAGATGCAAAAGAAAGATGTGAAAGTGTGTTTGAAATATATAGAACAAATATGGTATACATTTTTTAAAGATTTCATTTAGTTTTAGAGAGTGGAAGTGAGGGAGGAAGAGAGACAGAAACATCAATGTATGGTTGCCTCTTGCGCACCCCTACTGGGGACCTGGCCTGCAATCCAGGCATGTTTTCTAGACTGGGAACCAAACCAGCAATTGTTTGGTTCACAGGCCGGCATTCAATTCATGGAGCCACACCAGCCAGGGCTAAATATGATATATATTAAGGAGGCAGAAATATTGGGCTTAGTTATTAATTAGTTTGGGAATGGGGCAAGATTAAGGAATCTATAATGGCTCCAAGTTTTTGGCCCTGGACTGCTTGATAGAGAATGATGTTAATCATGGAGAAGGGGGAATAAAAACAACAAATGTGTTTGGGAAGAAGGTGGAAGTTATGCAGGTTAGAGATCAGAGTATGATGAGCTTGGGGTTCTAATGGGATCAATGTATAAAAGTCCAATAGCGTTCAGATGTAAATTGGAAATAAGAAGAAGAATTCAGGAGAGAGATACATGTGAGACAGTTATATACAAGAGGATGATTGCTAAACCTAAGGTTCTTTTTGGAGCCCAGCAAGAGTGTAAATAGGGGGTTAAGGCTGATATCTTTGAGAACAAATAAAGTAGTCAAGTTAATTAAAAAAATAATCCAGGAAAAAAATAGAAGGACCTACATTTTAGGGAAGGGAGAGAGTTGGTTCTCTATTGAATGATTTCCATCTTATTCTGAGATACAGAGTAAGATGGATTCAGATGTTTATAGATACAGTGAAGGGAGATAAAATGTTTTGTTTCATGTAAGGTATAATTTTTTTCCTGAAAGTTATGAAACACAAATTGAATGATTATGCTGTTAACATTGTAAAGTTTTGAAATAGTTATTGTGAGAAGAGACAGTAAGCTCATTAATGAGTAGAATAACCTCCATGGAAATGAAAACACAGTTCATGTTGAAGAAAATACATTTTTGAATGCTACATTATGCATGCTTATATGACTTTCTTTGTGAGGGAAGAAGCTTATTGTTTCTTTGATGCAAAAAATAGTAGTAAAAATATAGTCAGGTAATTAGGTGCTTTGTAAAGAAACCATTGAAATATTATATTGATTCATAGAGTCTAAGCTGGTTTGCAAAAGGTAAGTAAAGCCATAACAGAGTAAAAATAAAGGAAGGGATCAAGGTACTTGAAGTCTTGCTGTGACCACAGAGCAAATGTTAAGAAAGGAATGAGATTACATTCTAGGTTAAAACAATGTGTCTAGAAGTGTTTTAACTATGTTTAAAAGTAAAATAGTAAAACTCTTTTAGGGTTCAAAAGATGTGTGAATCTTTAGCTAGCTTCCATTCTTCTTTCTATTCTAGTTTCTTCCTTTACCCTAGATAAATGTATTATTCATGTGGCCAACAACCCATAATCTATCTTTAGGGTTTTTGTCTTCTCCATCTTTCTAGCAGGGGTGTCCAACCTTTTGGCATCTCTGTGCCACACTGGAAGAAGAGTTATCTTGTCCACACATTAAATGTATTATGACATGTAATCACAAAAAAAATGTCATAATGTTTTAAGTAAATTTACAATTTTGTGTTGGGCCGCATTAACAGTCATCCTGTGTGCCACAGGTTGGACACTCCTCTTACAGCATTCATTTCTTTCAATAACCTTAATCTCATGTAAGAAATTAAGATTTATAACTGAAATATAAATAAAAGTTATCGAAGATGAGTCTCTTGGAATGCTCACATTTGGGACATTCTCTCTCAGATCCCAGCTGTCATGCTCTGAGAACATGAAGTCAGATGAAGAGCCCATGTGCACATGTGCCAGATGACAGCTGGCATCAACAGGTAGCCACGGAAGTGAGCCATCTTGATTGTCAAGCTCGGTCAAGACCTCAGATGATTGCAGTCCTGGCTGACATGATTGCGATGCATAAGAAACTCTAAGCGAACACCACCCATCTCAGCCTAATCAACCCACACAACTGTGAGAGAAAATAAGTTGATATTTTAAGCTAGTAAATTTTGTGATGGTTCATTATGTGGTAATACATAACCGTAACAATCTATTTCATAGTCAATTCCTCTTTCTGAATAAAACTTTAATAATTACTAATATCAAGATTTTACTATAATGAATGGTTTCGTACTTCCTATGTAATTCTTTATAGGAAGATTTAAACTTCAAACAATATTTTTATAAATTAGATACCTTATTTCTTATAAATTAGATACTCTTATTTCTTAAAATGATTATAAAACAAGATAGTAGAACAATGTGAGGAAAAGTGTTAGGTATTCAGAACCAGTGCTAAAAATAAATCTTTAAAAATAAATCTTAGCACATAATTGGATTATAATAAACCAGGAGAGATCTTTTAGTATTTGCCTGGCATGGTCCCTTTGGAATGGAGTATTTAATTAGTGTGACTCTCACTGAATTATTACACTAAACTTAAGAGGTAACTATACTACAAAGGAATGTTCACATTTAAATGCACTTGTCAGCACCAGAATCAAAAGTTTCAAGGAAGTTATATTTCCAGGAGAATCTTAAGTCTCTTTCAATTCAACTTTTTCTCACTCATATTAAAAATCTTAACTACTCACCAGAAAATAAATTTATTATAATAAGTATATTTTCATTATTGGGAAACAATTATTAATAAAAGCATTTACTTCACTTAAAGGAAAAAGACTAAAATGTAATGTGCTATTGTTAGGTTGGTCTGTAAAGGTTATATTTCTGTACATATTAAGAAAACTTTGAATTGATAGTGATATCATTGAAAGATATTGACAGCTCATTAGTGACTAAAGACTTAGTAGAAAACTCAAAATTGACACAAATAAGACCAAATATCCCAGAATCTTTCTTAAAGAATATCTCTGAGAACTAGAATTCACAGGCCTACTAAGCTTGCTACATTAAATGTGTACTTGGTTTAGTGTCCTTGTCTGTTGACGTTATAAAGGTAATATAGAGCAAATGAGGTTAATAAAATTTTCCCACTTTCTCAATCAAAAAGAGATATATTTTATCATTTCTGTTTATATATCAATGAACTGAATACTTAACAGATTTTTTAACTTTATTGGCAGCCTTCTTTTTTATAAATATTTACTGTAATGACTATTGCACATTTGTAAATAACTCAAGTACACAAAATTACTCATAAAACGTCAATTGCAGAAATAAAATTATTGACCCAAATGATATGTAGTCAAAATAACATTTCAAAAGCATACAAACTACTCAAAGAAATAAAAATTGTTGATATGGTAGATCAATTTTATACTTCATTTCATTGAAAAATTTTCAAATGATTTTTTTTCATTTCTTTCTCAAACTTTTTGCCTTATATCACTGATCAATTCCTCTTGTATCAAAGGGAAAATTATAGGTCATTTTGACCTAACCCATAATTATATAAAAACACCAGGACATTATTAAGTTATGTATAGCCGATAGACTAACACTTCATGCTCGCAGGCACACACACACAAATGTACTAGAGGTTGGATTTAATTTAGTATCTTTAAAAGTTGTGTTTTATTATGTCATTAGTTACTGAGCAATTTTTGTGGTAGTTTGCAAAAGAAAATATTGGTTTAATATATTCTCTTGCTCAATTCATATTCAAATACTATAAAATATTATGTATATAATTCAAACAAGCCATTTCTATTTCTTCAGTCCCTCCACCAACACACAATTATTTACATGCTTTATCTAGTGGCAGATTATTATGGCTATACCTCATCTGTCTGAATTTCAGATAACTCTTGTCTAATCAAAAACTTCAGAGTGACAATGAAACTGAGAGACTTGGCCCTAAATTTGAAAAACCTATGTAGGTACACCTCACCCTTACATAAAGATATTGTCTTAAAAGCACGGAAAAACAATATCTTTAAAACATAAGCCACTGGAAACATACATAAATTCTATATAAGATATTGTATAAAAACATTTAAATGTACAAAATAATACATAACAGATAATGAAGACACAACAGATAAGTATGCCCACAGATGAAAATATAACTTTTCAGTACAAAATAGGTAAAAAATTTAAAAGTACACATTAAGAAGTATCAACATAAAATCAGAAATAAAAAGCCAGAAATAATATGACTGAAAAACAAGAAGCTTCCTCAAAGAATATCTACATAAAACCTACAACTAGCATCATTCTTAATGGTGATAAACTTAAAGCTTTTCACTGAGGTCAGATATAAAGCAAGGATATCCCCTCTGACCACTCCTTTCAACATCAAACTGGAAATGCTAGCTAAACTACTAAGATAAGAAGATAAAATAGAAGACATACAGATTGGGAAGAAATAAATAAATCTATTTTTGTTTTCAGATGACATATTTTTCTATGTAGAAAATCCAAACAAGCCCATTACAAAAACCTCCCAAAACTAATGAGGAATTATAGAAAGGTTGTAGGATACAAAATTAATATACAACAGTCAACAGTTTTATATATACCAGCAGTGAACAAAAGAATTTAAAATTAAAAACACAGTACTATTTACATTATATCCCCCCAAAAGGAAATACTTAGGTATAAATCCAATGAAATACATATAAGACCTACATGAGGGAAACTACAAAATTCTAATAAATTAAATCAAACAACTACATAAGTGGAGAGATAGTCCATGTTCATGAAGAGGAACAATCAATATTGTCAAGATGTCAGTTCTTCCTAATTTGATCTGTAGATTCAATGTAATTCCAATCAAATCCCAGTAAGTTATTTTGTGGATGTTGACAAACTGATTATAAAGTTTGTATGGAGAGGTAAAAGAGTCAGAATTACAGACACAATATTGAGAGAGAAGAGGAAGGTTGGAGAATTGAAACTACCTGACTTTCAGTCTTACTCTGAAGCCCCAGCAATGAAGTCCATATGATGTTGGCAAAAGAACAGGCAAATAGACCAATGGAACAGAGAAATCTAGAAAAAGACACACTTTAATATAGTCAATTGATCTTTGACAAAAGAAAGAAGGCAATACAACAAAAGACAGGTAGTCTTTCCATCTTTGGTGCTGGAACAACTGGACATAACATGCAAAAAATAAAATTAATTTAGATACATACCTTGCATACTTAACAGAAATTAACTATAAAACGATCACAGATACACATGTAAAATGCAAAACTATAAAACTAGAAGATAATATAGAAGAAAACCTAGATGGCCTTAGATATGGCAATAACTTCTTCAATGACAACTCCAAAGGCACAATCCATAAGAGAAATAATTGGTAAGCAATAATTCATTGAAATTTAAAACTTCTACTCTGCAGAAAAAAAATCTCAAGAAAATAAGAAGACAAACCACAGACATGGAGAAAATATTTGTAAAAAATATATCTGATAAAAGATCATTGTCCAAAATATACAAAAAGCTCTTAACCCTTGGTGATAAGAAAATAAACCAGACTTAAAATGAGCCAAAAGACATTTACAGACAACTCACCAAAGATATACAGATGCCAATAAGTACATAAAATGATACTACATATTATATGGCATCAGGGAAATGCAAATTAAAATAATACTGACATACCATTACACACCAATTATAATGGTCAAAATCTGGAATACTGACAATACCAAATGCTGCCAAGGAATAGCAAGAGTTCTCATTTATTACTTTTGGGAGTAAAACATGGTACAGCCATTTTTGATGACAGTTTGGTAGTTTCTTACAAAACTAAACATAATCTTTCCCTATGATGCAGCAATCACACTTCTTGTTGCTTGCCCATAATAGTTGAAAACTCATGTCCACAAAAAAACCTGCACGTAGATGTTTATAGCAGCTTTATTCATAATTGCCAAAACTTGGAAACAAGATGTCTTTAGGTAGGTGAATGGATAAACTGTAGTACAATGACAATGTAATATTCAGAGCTAAAAAGAAATGAGCTATTATCTATTAAAATACACAAAAGAATATTAAATGCATATTACTAAGTGAAAGAAACCAATTTAAAAGGCTACATACTATTTTATTCCAACCACATGATATTCTGGAATAGGTAAAAATATAGAGATAGTAAAAAGATCAGTGGTTCTCAGTATTTGGGACAGGAAAGATATGAACAGACAGGATTTTTATGTCAACAAAATAGTATGATAGTGCAACGATAATACATATTATGCATTTGTTCATATTCATAGAATATATAACAGAAAGAGTGAGTTATAATGTAAACTATGAACTTGGGCTGATTTTAATGTGTCAATATAGGTCTATCAATTATAGCAAATGTGTCATTCTGTTGGGGGTTGTTGGTAGCGGTGGATGCTATGAATGTGTGGGGGCAGGAAGTAGGTGGAAAATCTTTGCACCTTACCCTTACTTTTGCTGTGCACTTTAAAATACTCTACAAAATAATATTTTTTTCCTAAATATTTTTATATTTTAAGTATTTTTATTGACTATGCTATTACAGTTTCCCCAATTTTTCCCTTTTATTTCCCCTCCACCCTGCCCCCCCCAACCGTCCAGCATTTGCCCCCACTTCTTAGTTTATGACCATAGGTTGTACATATAAGTTCTTTGAGTCCTCTGTTTCCTATACCATTTTTTATCTCTCCCCGTCTATTTTATGCCTACTAATTATGCTTCTTTGTCTCTGTAGCTTTTCCCCACTGTTCCTCTCCTCTCCCTCCCCACTGAACTTCCTCTGTGTGATGTCCCTGGTTCTGTTCCTGTTCTGGTTGTTTGCCTAGTTTTTGTTTTCATTGCTTTTCTTTTCTTTTAGGTTCATTTGTTGATAGTTGTGAGTTTGTTGTTATTTTATTGTTCATATTTTTATTTTCTTTTCCTTGGATAAGTCCCTTTAATGTTTCACATATTAAGGTCCTTTAACTTGACCGTATCTGGGAAGCACTTTATCTGCCCTTTCATTCTAAATGAAAGCTTTGCTGGATAGAGTAATCTTGGATGTAGTTTCTTGCCTTTCATGACTTCAAATACTTCTGTCCAGCCCCCTTTTGCCTATAAGGTTTCTTTTGAGAAATCAGCTGATAGGCTAATGGCAACTCCTTTATAGGTAAGTGTCTCCTTATCTGTTGCTGCTTTTAGGATTTTCTCTTTGTCTTTAATCTTGAGTAACTTAATGATGATGTGCCTTGGTGTGTTCCTCTTTGAGTCCAACTTCTTTGGGACTCTCTGGGTGTCCTGGACTTCCTATAAGTCTATTTCCTTTGCCAGATTGGGGATGTTTTCCTTCATTATTTTTTCAAATAAGTTTTCAATTTCTTGCTCCTATTCTTCTCTTTCTAGCACCCCTATAATTCAGATATTGGAATGTTTCAGGTTGTCCCAGAGAATCTTCAGCCTCTCTTCATTTCTTTTGATTCTTGTTTCTTCATTCCAATCCAGTTGAATGTTTATTTCTTCCTTTTGTTCCAATCACTGCTTTGAATCAGGTTTCCTTCTTGTCACTGTTGGTTCCCTGAATATTTTGCTTTATTTCATTTTGGGTATCTTTAATTTGTTCTTTCATTATTCAAGCAAGCTCAATCAGTTCTGTGAGCATTTGATTACAGGGCTTTAAATTCTCCATCAGACAGGTTGGTAATCTCCTCATCGCTTAGATCTCTTTTTGAGGTTTTGCTGTGTTCTTTCATTTGGGCCATATTTCTTTGTCTTGGCACAGCTGATAAGTTGTAAGGGGGCCTCTACAAAATAATCTTAATAAAAAATATGGAGGATTTAAAAGAGAACTGAAAGAATAAAATTAAAAACTTAATTATCTTGGAAGTAATATTTATTCAAGAAAGGTAAGGGATTTTCAATATTAGGAAATTATTTAATGTAATTTATCACATCAGTAGATAAAAAGAAAAAAATCATACACAGACTGCCCCTGAATTATAATGAGCCAAGTTTACAATGGTGTAAAAATGGCATGCATTCTGTAGAAACCACGCTGCAAACTTTGATCTTTTCCCAGGCTAGTGGTAGCCAGCTGCAATCAGGAGGATAAACAACCCATACTCTACACTAACTGTGTTGTCAGCATTTTTTGGATATTGTGTTTTGTGTTTTCACATGCCATCATGTTTACACAGTCCATGTGTATTCCTGCTTCTGGTAAGAAGAGGAAGGTAATTTTTCCTGAGATGAAATTAATGTAGTTAATATAAATGTAAGCTAAAGTGATGTCCTAAGTACATTTAAAGTAGGCTAGACTATGCTATGCTATGGTGTCCATAGGTTAGATGTATTAAATGTACTTTTTCAACTTGTGAAAGGTTTATCAGGATGTCACCCCATTATAAGATGAGGAGCATCTGTGATCACCTCAGTAGAGATAATATTTTTATTAAAATATATTTGACACATCTAATATTAACTTATGATTAGAAAAAACATAAATAGTATTTTTATATTAAATATTATGTATATTACATAAACATATAAGACATTTTATATTTATATGTAAAAAGCTGATGTATATTTCAGGTTTAAAGCTAGTGCCTTAATGTGGAAACCAGAAGCATTCAGATTAAAGTTAAGAACAAGGGACTTCTGGCCAAGATGGAGGCATAGGTGGACACATTGTGCCTCCTCATACAACCAAAACTAAGGACAACAAAAATTTAGAAACAAAAAAACTACCAGAACAGACAGAGAAATGAACTGTATGGAAGTCTGACAGCCATTCATCCAGACCGGTAAGAAGGGCGGAGTTGAAGGCCTATAGAGAGAGGTTGAGGGGTCCCAGCAAGAAAAAGTGGTGGCTGGCAGATGCAGGCATGCAGGGCACTGGTGGCAGTTGGTGGACTCCAGGTGTGTAGGAGTGGCTGACGAACCTGTGGCAGACCCTGTGTGTGGGAGGCAACGAGCAGACCCGGTGAGGCACGCAAGGCAGCTGGCTGTCTGCAGTCACACATTCATGTGCAGATAAATCAGGTGAAAATGGACAGTGACACAGACCGTGGATCCAGGGACCCAGTGCTGGGAAATAAAGCCTAAAAGCACTGATTGAAAACACCTATGGGGGTTGAGGTGCCGGGAAAATCTCCCAGCCTCACCGGAGAGTTACTTGGGGAGACCCACAGGGTCCCAGAACATACACAAGCCCACCTGCCTGGGAGCCAGCACCAGAAGGACCCAATTTGCTTGTGGGAACTGGCAGAGGGGACCGAAGTCTGAGAGACAGCAGAGAGAGAACAGAGCAAGTGCCATTGTTCCCTCTCAGACCCTGCCCCCACATACAGCATCACAACCCAGCAAATGGGTTGACCTGTCCTGGCAAACACCGAAGGCTCTGCCCCTCACTACATAACAGGTGCAACCAGGACCCCACCCCCCAAAAAAAATGGCTCAAACAGAATAAATCAAAGCCCCACAGTCAATACTTTTAAGCGACTAAGAGATAGCCAACCTATCAGATGCACAGTTCAAAGCAGTGGTGATCAGGATGCTCACAGAACTGGTTCATTTTGGTCGCAAATTAGGTGAAAAAATAAAGACTACAGTAAGTGAAATTAAGAAAAATGCACAGGGAACCAATAGTGATAGAAAGAAAACTGGGTTTCAAATCAACAGAGAGGACCAGAAGGAAGAAAAAAAACATACAATCATAAAAGAATGAAGAAATAAGAATTCAAAAAAATGAGGAGAGGCTTAGGAACCTCCAGGACATCTTGAGACATTCCAACATCTGAATTATAGGGGTACCAGAAGGAGAAGAGGAAGAGCAACAAATGGAAAACTTATCTGAACAAATAATAAAGGAGGACTTCCCCAATCTGGCAAAGGAAATAGACTTTCAGGAAGTCCAGGAAGTTCAGAGAGTCCCAAAGAAGTTGGATCCAAGGAGGAACACACCAAGGCACATCATAATTACATTACCCAAGATTAAAATGGAGAGAATTCTAGAAGTGGCAAGAGATAAGGGGACAGTCACCTACAAAGCAGTTCCCATCAGAATATCGGCTGATTTCTCAAAAGAGACCTTGTGGTCAAGAAGGGGCTAGAAAGTAGTCCAAGTCATGAAAGGCAAGGACCTACATCCAGGATTGTTCTATCTAGCAAAGCTATCATTTAGAATGGAAGGGCAGATAAAGCGCTTCTCAGATAAGGTCAAGTTAAAGGAGTTCATCATCACCAAGCCCTTATCATATGAAATGTTAAAAGGACTTATCTAAGAAAAAGAAGATAAAAATATGAACAGTAAAAAGACATCAAACTCACAGTTATGAACAACCACACCTAAAACAAAAGCAAACTAAGCAAACAAATAGAACAGGAACAGAACCACAGAAATGGAGATCACATGAAGGGTTAGCAACAGGGGAGTGGGAGGAGGAGAGAGGGGAAAAGGTATAGAGACTAATAGACAGTAGGTAGAAAATAGACAGGGGGAGGGCAAGAATAGTATGAGAAATGTAGAAGCTAAAGAACTTATGACACATGGACATGAACTAAAGAGGGGGAGTGTGGGTGGGAGGGGGTGGGCAGGGTGGAGGGGAATGAAGGGGGAAAATGGGACAACTGTAATAGCATAATCAATAAAAAAAAGAAAATGGAAGAAAAAAGTTAGGAATAAGGAAAAATGTCTTCTCTTTCTACTACTACTTAACTATTTAATTGTATTGAAGCTACTTGACAAAGCAATTAGAAAAACAATGCAATTAAAAGCAAAATTTCAAAAAGAAGAGAAAAACTATCTACATTTGTCTATGGCATGATTAACTATCGAAAATCAAAGCACCAATGGAAAAACTGCTACAAGACTACAAAAAATGGAAAATTAGTATACAGAACTCAATAGGCTTCAATAAATATAAAATAATCATTTTATATCAATATAATGAAAGATACCATTAATATATTTAAAATAAAAATGAAACAGTTACACATAAACTTAATGAAATATATAAAACTCGTATCAGAAAAATATAAGATATTCTCAAAGACACAATAGTGTACCTAAACAAATTGAAAGAAATACCATGCTCTTGAATAGGAAGTTCCAATATCATAAAAATGTCATTTATTTTTCCTATGTGAAATTATAAGTGTAATATGATTGTGACAAAAAATGCCATTGACTTTTATATAGAACTAGACAAATTGATTATAAAGATTACATGACTGAATAAACCAGTAAAAATAGCCAGAAAGCCCCTCAAGTAAAAAGCAAACCTATGGGAGGTGAGGAGAGAGGCTACCCATGTATTTGTATATGAAGAGAGACAGATCAATAAAATAAAATCGAGTCATTAGACTTTTTACATACAAACATTGAGTAGACAATAAAGGAAACATCTCAATCAATGGAGGAAAATATAGATCTATTAATAACTGGTATTGTAACAATTGTATGGTCATATAGAAAATTAGATTTATACTAAGAAAAGGATAAATTCCAAATGATTGAAAGTTCTAAATTAAAATTTGAAACCATATAAGTATTAGAAGAAAATATGACTAAATTACTTCAAAACCTGGAAATATTTCTTTAATAGTAGAAAATAGAAAACATTTTCTAACCATAATTCAAAATCTATAGCCAAAACAAGAAATGATTGAGAATATAACAAAAAACAAATGTATGGAAAAATACAGGTAAAAATGGAGAAAATATATGTATGAGTTAACTAAGGCATAATATCTTATTTATGAAGAACTCCAAAAATGAAATTAAAAGACCTGTAGCCTAATAGGAAAATGGAAATTATATAAAAACATTATTAACATGCAATATATGCAAGTATTCCTTAAGCATATGAAAAACACCTACCTTCACTCAAAATTAGAGAAAGTAAGTAAAACTATACTGAAATACCATTTTCAGTGATCTAATTGGTAAAAGTCTAGAAGACTGACAAAATGTTCTAAGGGGCAGTACTTAGAAAAGAAACTTGCTCATTCATGGTTACAGTAACACAAAATAATGCACTCTTATAAAGAAGAAATTGAAGATATTTAGCTAATATATCCTTTGACTTTGTGGCCCCACTTGTAGAGTCTAGTAAATAAACAAAATATGCTATAAATGAGGCTATTAATTGTGGTATCAGTTAAAGATCCATCAACAGGCAACTGGTTAAATAACCTACCATTCATCCACTCAAAGCAGTACTATGCAGCTGGAAAGAAGAATGAGGAAGCTTGCTATTATCTTGATAGATATATAGATGATAGGTGTCTAGATAGATGGATATAGAAATAGATAAATAGATAGATATAGACAGCTGGAGAATATATATGTATATATATTCCCTTTTTATTACATTTATTAGGGTGCCATTGGTTAATAAGTTTATATAGGTTTCCAGTGTTCATTTTTATGATATGTGGTCCCCATACTGCATTTTATACCCACCATCCAAAATTAAATCTTCTTCTGTCACCTTATATTTGACCCTTTACTCTTTACTACCCACTCTCCCCTCTTCCCTCTGATAACCACCATACTGTTGTCTGTTTCTGTGAGTTTTCATTTATATGTTTTTTCTTTTTTATTCATTTGTTGCTCATATGTAGGAGATAAAACTGAAAGCAACAGAATATATTTTAAGTGAAAAAGTAAAGAATATTAGGTATAGATTGACACTATTTATATAAGAAAAAGGAAGGGGGTTGTAATATGTTTGGGTGTGTGTGTATATATACACACACACACACATATATATATATATAATCTTTCATTAAGTTTTCAAAGATGATAACATGTATCAATCTTTGTAACCATATATCATGTAAATATCTGTATAAAACAAAAATTCAATAATTTGTGCAGATAGTAGGAGAAAAAGTCAGTAGAACAGGGAGAGAAACAAGACTTTTATAAATTATTTCCTAGTTTGACTTGTTACTATGTAAATATGTTACATAACTTAAAATTCTACTTCAAAAATTAAGTATCTAATATTAAAAAAGATAAACATCCAAATAAAGAGTTTTCCTGCCTTTATCTTCCTATCTTCCTTCATGTGAGACTTGATCAAACACTACTTTGATCATATCACTCTGTTGATCAAAAGCCAATGGAAGGCTTCTGGGTTTTTTTGTTTTGTTTTGTTTTTGCAAAATAAAAACTCCACAGATTGTATTACATGGGTCTCTTCCAACTGCTCTCTCTCTTTCCAGATTCACCTCCTTACCATTATCCTCACTGGTTTCCACTCTTTGATCATTACCACCTCTCCCCACAGATTCCACTTGGTATCCAGGCCAAGGGCTTCCCAGCTCTGCTTTCTTCACCTCTGGACCTGTTCACCATAGGTCCCTGGTCTATCAAGCCCTCCTTACCTCCTCCCCACTTGTAAATTTTCCTTCAATGAAAAACTCTTGATATAATACAATCTTCTTCAAATGCTATAATTACTTCCTATTACTTTTAAAGTTAATTCATTACTCAACATCCATTAGCCACTATCAATATAAATTTTCACTTAGTATTAATTCTAATCTTTATTTATACCAATATGTACTACTTCTTTCAGAAAAGCTCCAGCAGTGCAGAGAACTGTTTCTGGTGTGTTCTTCAATAGCAACCAGTCTACAGTGGGCTCAAGAGACTTATCCTGAAGTCCCAGAAGTTCTGCTCTGATGAGATAAGAGCCACATCTAGGCATTAATTAGCCAAGAGAATTTGGCTAACTCTATTTTCTGTTTTTTTTCTGGGAAAGACTGCATAATATTCATGAATGCATCTGTACACAAAAGTGCTATAAAAGCAAATCATACAATTAATAATGAATTTATTTTCATGTGTCTAAGGAACACAATGACCCAGAAGATGAAAATTGCATGAATATTTTAAAGAAGAAGGCCACTTAGCATGTGCCAAACCAATGTGATTTGAATCCAATGGTGATGTAAGATAACAGGCAGCATGTCAGCCTGAAAACACAATTCCCTGATTAGGGTAAATGTTATCACACTTTCTGCAGATGCTTCTAATAATACATACTCAGATGTAGGCATGCCACTTTGTAAATGTCTCCTCAGACACAAATGCTCTGACACTGTGAATCAAACACACTATTTGAAGGCTTTTTCTAAGAAAAATGTCATCCTTGTAGTGACACCTAAAATATGACATGCTATTTTTAATAATTTCTATAGTTCACTCTGTAAAATAGTTAGAATCTGCCAGAGAGAAGCAAGATTCTTTCTCAAAAGACCAAGTTCAACAAAGGACAGAATTGAGAATAGCACAAAATTAAATAGTTCATAAAACAAAATGGCATTATGACAGTACTCAGTCATTGAAGGAAAAAATATGAAGGATTTGAAAAGAAGAAAAAGTATCGAGAAAAATTATAAGGGTTTATTTTGAAGTTTTATTTCTATATCTTTAAAAGCTCAAGTAAACCATTTCCATAACTAGAAGTTTAAGCAGCCCCTACCCTTTGGTACAGCATGGATGGAACTAGAAAGTATTATGCTAAGTGAAATAAGGCAGGTGGTGAGGGACAAATACCATATGATCTCACCTTTAACTGGAACCTAATCAACAAGAGAAAAAAGCAACCAAATACAACCAGAGACATTGAAATTAAGAACAATCTGACAGTAGCCAGAGGGGAGAGGGAGGGGATAATGAGGGAAGGGTTTTTAGGAACTGAAATTAGCCCCTAGGATCCTTCCAGAATAAAGGACATATGGACAAAACCAAGGGGCAGGGTGGAAGCAAGGGAGGGAGGTGGGTTTGGCTAGTGTGGAGGGGAGTGGTGGTGGGGAAATGCAGACAACTGTAATTGAACAACAATAAAATAATTTGAAAAAAATAAAAGCAGTTACTAGATTAAAAGTAATTGTGGCAATCTGTTGGCCCAAGCACACCAAATAATCTAGAAATGAAGGAGGGGGTTCTGGCGTAAGACCAAAACACGCCTATACCCCCCACATTGCCCTGGCCCTTCAACCCTACATCATCCGGACTATAACCTTAACCATACCCACTCCTATACATACACACACACACACACACATGCATTTTAATCCACTAGTAACATGGTACCAGCAGGGGCAGGGAGGAGGAATTGGACAGAATGGATAGTGCTTGTGGAAAAGGGAGATGATAAGAAGAACTTTAACCCTGGCTGGCGTAGCTCAGTGGATTGGGTGCAGGCTGCGAACCAGGCATCGCAGGTTCGATTCCCAGTCAAGGCACATGCCTAGATTGCAGGCTATGTCCCCTAGCAACCACACATTGATGTTTCTCCCTCTCTCTCTTTCCCTCTCCCTTCCCTCTCTAAAAATAAATACAATCTTTAAAAAAAAAGAAGAACTTTAAATCAAATTTAACTTTGGAATTTTTAAATAAACAGGATTGAAATAAGATTATTTTCAAAACTTTATAAAATTAAGTCTAATCAAGATATTCTGATACTATCAATGGAGAGAGTTTAGAATACAAAGACTGTTGTGGGCTAGATATTAAAAATAAATCAAACATCCATATGTATATCAGAGTGAATTATACATATTGTTGGGTTATACATTTCAAATTAAGTTTAAATTTAGAAATCAGAATTTTCATTTTCTCTGAAAATGTTTTAAGGCAGAGAAAATAATTATCTTAAAAGCAATAGAAATGAAATTTTTGTCTAAAAGTTCTACCTTCAAAATTTTATACATGGAAGTTTCATGCTCAAGTTTAAAAGGACTTTCTTTTCTCCAGTCATAAAGGACATTAAAGACCCTGTTCTTTCCAATATAAAAATTAAGTAAGTTTCTCTGATACTTTTAGCTTAAATTACATTTTGAGTAGAATTAGTCATAATTAATGACCAACAATGTATTCAACTGCCATCAATTAGAGTTTTGGAACATCAAAAGGTTTTTAAATAATAACAACAAATATAAATCTTAGGAGAAAAGAATAAACTCAAGTACAGTATTATTTTGTAAAGTTCAATAAACATTTGCAAAGAGCCTTGAATGAAAGCAGGTCCTATTGGTTTAGTAAATATAACATCAAGCTGAAGAGTTTTCAACACAGACATCTGTTCGCTAGTTATTGATGGGCCTTAAACATATGTACATACACATGTAAGCAAATATACACATAGCCCACTTATATTTCCCTCATACATCATTTCAAAAGGAAACTTTTAGTTTTATATCTTACTTATATGCACTACCATTTCTCTAAATAAATGTTTAATAGTTTGTCCTTGAAAAATGTGTATGTCAATTTTATTCTAAGTAAGGAATCATTGTTCTTAAAGGATATGTAAATTAAGAGCATTTAAAGTAACACCTTTAATTCTACAAATATATAAAGCCTATTACATAAAGAATAATGTAAAAAAAATCATCTCAAAGAAAAATACAAAAATTAATTTTCTGAATTTATGACTTCAAATAGCCCTTAGGATCTTTCCAGAATATAAAATTCACCATCTTAGATGACAGGGTTCTCTTACCAGGAAAATGTGGAGGGAGGGGTCCATATAAAATTATCTTTGATGCTTTGTCAAAATACATGCCTTCTGTATGGCAGAGAATCTCAGACATAAGAAGGGGAAGGAGATATTTATTTTTAGAAAGCTCTCCAATGTATTCTGATACATATACTTCAGTCCATGTCATCCACATTTGAAAACCACAATGTTGAAATTTCCTCAATTGCTAAAAGATGTGTTTAATTCAATTTAGTATATATTTATGAACATTTACGAGGTCTGTGATTCTCTTTAAATTCTCAGCTCAAGGAAGCCTTCACTGACTCATCTCTCTCCCATACACCTTTCCTCCCCCACACACTGGGTCTGATCTAGGTATCTTTCTACTCCGCTCATAAAGCCCTGCATGCACCCTGCTAAAGAGCAGTTACTACATACCCTCACCCTGTAATTATTTGTTTTAATACATATACTCTTTACATATTTAGGAGCTACAAAAATGTCTAGTATAAAGAAGATGCTTGCATAGTGCTTGACAGGTCAAGAAGTGAATGGATGAATGAGTGTGTTCACAAATTCAAAATAAATACTTGTTGAGTGCCAATTATATGACTCAGGCACTGTTCTATGTGCTGTGAATACTGTCACACACAAAAAAGAACAAGTAAATGGACAAAAACTAGGGAGGTATGGAGAGAGGGATGATTGAATGAGAGTGAACAAGGAACAACCAACCTGTCTTCTCAAGGAGAATTTGGTTTAATTAGGAAAACATCATCTTATTCATTCAGTCAGCAGTCAGTCCACAGTATTTATCGAGCTCTACTTTATGTTAGGCACAACTGGAGACATTCACAGCAGTGAGCAAAAAGTCCCAGGTAGCTACTTTAGTAATCTCAGGAATTGGGCAGTAAATAGTCAATGAACAAATGCATATATTAATATGTAATAGAATATATCGTAGGTTGATAAGTGTTAGAGAAAAAACAGGTGAGATAGGGTCTAGTTTCCACAGGATGCACAGGGAAGGTATCTCTGTAATGTCACCTTTAAAAGACCCTAAAGGAATACCACAATTTAAATGCTTTGGCACTTTTATTAAATTTGTTATATGTATAAAATTTACAAAGAAAATGTATGATAACAGACACACTCTGTCATTCTTTACAAAGCCACATTATAATACCTATTAATTTTGCTACAAAACCCCAAGTCTGTTTGGCTGCCAAAATGATGCCTCAAATTCCACTAGAAAGCCAACAAATCAAACAGAGAACATGTAAGATTAAACATTTCTCTTTAGTAATGACTTTTCTATTCACCCCACCCTAATCCTCATCTGCTTTCCAGCTGTTCAGCTCTTTCCAATGCCCATTTTTAGATCTCATTTGTTAGTTTTTTAAAAAATAACCCTAAACTCCCATAGTATTTAATATATAAGTAATTTTATACCTAAATACATCCCATAGCCTCAAGTATAACTTACTATAGTCAAAAAGTTATACATATAATTATTTCTAATGAATTTCCTTTAAAATAAAATGCTGTCTTCTGCCCTAAGCTTATTTTCAGGATCCACATTTGCAATCAGTATGTTTTTAAAAAATAATAATTTTACTGTATTATTTTTTCTGTAGCCATTTAATCTCCTATACCCCTCTATCCCCAGCAATCACCACACTGTTGTCCATGTCCACGGTCCTTTTTTCTTTTTGCTCAATCCTTCCACTTCCTAACTCCACCCCCACTAGCTGTCATCCCGCTCTCCATCTATGGGTCTTTCCCCATTTGCCAGTGTATACTGGCCAAAATCTCTGGTCTTTGTCACAGGCTCCACCCATTCATATTATCAATTCCCCTGTAAAACAACCAGTCTCTCATGTGATGTCAATTTTTAGAACTGTTAAAAAACAGGGAAGAAATGCAATAAAACATTGAGCTTTTGTTTATGCCTTTTTATTCTTACTCTCTCCAGGTGTATAATTTCCTTATAACACTAATTCTTCCATGGTTTATCTATCACCTTTGTAGCAGTGTTTCCAAATTCATGATCTTTAGTCCTGTCCTTCCTGCTGTATTGTCAACTCCCTGCCAGACTCTCACACCAGAAACTCCACAGGTTCAGAATAAACCTTATCATTCTACTGTCACTGAAATGAGTTCTTCTGACTTCCCTATCTCCACTTCATCAGCCTTCCAGTTACTCAAGCTCAGACTTTTGAGCAACCTTTTATTTTTCTCTCTCATTCATTTTCCAGGTCCTAATTTTTTTTTTCATTCTGCGATGTGGCACTGAATCTTCTCTACCTTTTCATTCCCACCGTTAACCAGTGGTTCAGATCTGTGGTTCTGCAATAGGAACACTAACTGGTTTCCCAATTCCTCTACCCATTCCCCTAGTTTTCATTACAAGTGAGCACCATATTAAGCATCCTAAAACACAAAACCAAATACAGGATGTCCTTTCTCTGATCCTCCAGATACAGGGCTTGCACATATAATGCCCCTTTTTATTATAAAATCTTTTATTACAAAATTATAAGCATGTAATTCTGTAACATAAGAATATCACACTCAAGCACTCCATATGATATATTAGGTGAAATGTTCAAATTAAAACTAGAAATTATTACACCCATATTATTACCCTACCAACCACACTCAAGCAAGTCTTACTTCTGCCAGACCCTGTATATTAAATTCTTCAGCTGGGCATTCAAGGTCTTCCAGGTTAAAATAAAATCTATTTTTCCAGTGCTGAAAAGTCACCGTTATTTCTCAAACTGCTGTCAATTGCAAATGTCGCTTCCTCCTTCCCTGTTGATTTTACCATGATGTTCTCTTGGCCTGAAATGTTTTTCCCTCTCCAGCTCTTCTTCCACATGGTAAAATTTTAATAATTCTATTAAAAATTATGTTCTTCTATATGATGTTTTCCCTGTTACAATTTCTCACCATGAGATTGCATTACTGTTTCAATTAGGTTTCAGTTTTTTTAATTCTATAAATTAATTTAGATTTACCTCAAAGTGTCATTTCCTTTTCCATTCAAAACATTGTATTCTGCCCTCTTAGACATTTTTTTAAATCACATATTTCTTAAATAGTTATAATGCTTTTGTGCCTTGTGTCATAGTTATTGCTATTCTCTAGTCCTCTCCATTCCAAGTTAAAATCTCTACATCAAAATTAAATCTACCAATGAGATAGGATAATGTGCCTTAAATTATTTTATATGTATACTTTTAGATTTTTACACCCATTTACTCACCCTTTCACTAACTTTTGTATACAACAATTCATAAACAACTTAACATTGCTTACAGTTACTTAAAGTGTTTAATATTAAGATAATATTAAATATATAATAAAATAAAAAAGAATAAGAGTATTAAAAGAAGTCAGGAATGGAAAATTAAATAGAATATGTATCAAAACCTACTATTTCCTAATTGTTGGATATAAATAAATAATTTGGGATCTCTTACATGATTTATCACAATGTTTGATAACTAGAAAGATTAATAAATGATTAAAAATATTGATCATTAATAACTATGGATCAAATAATATATATTATTTATAACAAATGCCAACAAAATATTACTTCATTATTAATAAATAATAATGAATTATTCTTGCTACATTTTTTTTAGGTCAAAATTTTTTAGGATTGTTTTTATTTTTAGCAATTCAACTGTATTATTCCTGAGTACTAATATTAATGACATTATAAACAAAAGATCGGTAAGAAAAAATACTGTGTTGAAGGAGAGCTCTATGGATACCCTGGACCACCAGAAAGGTAAACAAGTGGGTCCCAGAGCAAATTAAGCCTGAAACCTCACTGAAGGCAAAAAAAAAAAAAAAGACAAAACTGAAGTTGTCCTAGGTCAAGCAGATGATGAGAAGACAGGGTTCATTGGAAAAGGCAGTAATTCTGGAAAAAAAATAGAAGGCAGCAGGAAATAAAGAAGACCAAATAAGAGATAAGTGACTCCATAAAAGAAGGCATAGACATGTGTCTACAGGAGCTGAGCAGGTCTGTTGAGGACAGGACATTGTGGATGTCACGCATTGGATCCCCAGGAGTCTGAGCCAACTCACTGGCATGTAACTCACACACAGATTTTAAGAAAATAAACCCTCCCCAAAACAATAGAATCAACATATTCAAAAGTAACCTGATATACAAGAATGTACATATTTATATAACTAAGGTGTACATTTGTTTATTCATAAACATTAACTGTCCACTCTGGAAGGTACATGCAGCCAGCTTCTTTAGAGAAGCAGGTAGAAGGAGTCTTACCTCAAAAAAAATTCATTCAAGAGAAAACGAAGATAGAAGTAATTGAATAAAGTGTTATTACCTCAGTCAAAGATTCCAGAAAGCCCTCATCAATGTCTCTAGTTAACCAAGGACTTCATTCTTTCAGTATTTCTTCTCTTTGTGGCACCATCAATCTCTCCTTTTCTAGAGCACTCCTTCCTCAGTACTAAGCAAACTCTTTTACCTACCATAATTTAAAAAAACAAAACAAAACAAAATACTATCACTTGTCCCTATTGTTCTCATTCATGAAACAATTCTTCCTACCATTTTCAGTCTACACAGCTTAGTTCTCACTTTCCCATTACAATCTTGCTTCCATCTCAGATCACTGAAATTGCTTTTATCACGATCACCAAAGCCCTCTTGTTTCTATGTCCAGTGTTTTTTTTTAACAGAGAAATGAACAGCATTCCACATCATGAGTCATTCCCTCCTTCTTTAAACACTGCTATCTCTTTGTCCATTCCTAAGTCTCATTTTCAAGTTTCTACTCCTTAACTCCTCCTATAATGAAGAATTTCTACAGGGCGTAACATTTTCTCATTTTACACTCTTTCTCTTTCTCTAGATAATTAATGTCATTCAATTCCATGGTTAAAACATGCAATATTAACTATCCAAATGTATATATCCAATCTAGACTCCTTCACTAAGCTCAAGACTCACATTTAAGTGTCCACCAGTGTCCCTTGTATGTCTGTAATGCATCTTAAACTTAACACATCCCAAAGTGACCCTTACCCCAAAATCTATCTATTCCTCTTAAGTCTTTAGTAAATTACACCACCATTTACCCAAAGGTTCAACCCATGTTCCTGGTAGACATAATTCATGCCTTCTACCACCCTACTTGTGCCTCACATTCAGCAAATACTACTAGTTCCACTTCCACAATTGTTCTTGTTTATTTCTCTAGTACATTGTCCTAGTACAGCCATTATCACCTTTTGATTTGAGCAGACTCTCAACTTTCTAAATGTCCTCCCTGCTGTTTTTTTCCTCACCCAGCAGCTAGATAGATAAAGTAAAAAATTACATCTGATCTCTCTCTCTCTCTCTCTCTCTCTCTCTCTCTCTCTCTCTCACACTCTCTCTCTCTCCCTTTCTCTCTCTCCCCCAAACTCCTTGTCTTGCCCTGGAATGTGCCACACCATTTTACCCCGTGGTCCACCTACTCTCTATTGCAATCACAGTGGCTCACTTTCAGTTCCTGAAGTACTCCAGGCTCTCTCATGCTTGAATTATTTTGCTTATGCTATTTTTTTTCTGCCCAGAATGCTCTTTAACTAATTCTTTGCTTGGCTGAATCTCTCTTCTTTCAGGTGTTAGTTTAAGTTTTACCTCAGAAAGGAATTCATTCATTTTATCAGCAGTTATTTTTTAGATAATTTAACATTTTTATCATTGACTTAATTTAGTTGTTTGGTCTCTCTCCATGATCTATAAGCTCCACATGGGAAAGCACTCTTTTCTGTTTCACTTACTTCTATCTGAATCCCCTAGCAAAATGCCTGGTATATAGTTAGCAAAATAAATATTTTCCAAATAAATATATTTTAAGTGAATGAATGAATTATATTCTAACATAATTTAAATTGATTTTCTAACTTTGGAGCCAGTTGTCTATTAAAGTCTGAAGAAAGTCATTATTTTTAGTACTAAATGATAGAAGCAAGAATTGGGTAGATTTAGCATTTAAAGTCGAAGAAAAGACAGAGAGACCAACCATTAAATATCTGTTTTATGCATCAGCCTATATGAGATATTTTGTTTTTACTTATGTGGCCTCCTTACTCAATTCAAATTCAGAAGTAAATGCAACATTTTATGGGGATTTTTTCCCCCAATATCATCAGAAAATCATTTGGAATACTTTCCCATTTTTTTTTTCTTTTTTAGTTTGTGAGGTTTTCATAGGATTATTGTACAGAAATCTCCGTATTTATTATTTCTTTAAAGGTTGTAATAGCATGATCAAATAGGCTAAATGATAAGTATCTCTGATGACAGAACTCATACTTTTTGCCTTTATATTCTGTAGTCTAGCTGGGAATCTTTTCAGACAAAATTATGAATCATTTATTACAATTTAGCAAAGGGCCAAATGCAGCTAGCTCAACAGGGGCTGGTGTCTCGTTTTAGTCTAACTTGTAATCTTACCACTTTTTAGCATGTTATAGTAAATCTTAAAGACAGCAAAACAGAAAATATAAGGAAGGAAGAAGTCTTTTCTTGTCCCTTAGAAAAAAATTGGTGCTTACTTTTCATAATTTTATATATTCTATTCCGATATCAAACATCAGTGAAAATATTTATATAAACACTATCAATATTATCATATTCAAATTATTTTTAAAATATTTGTATCAGCAGCCTGTATGATTAGTATAAAGAATTGAATACTGATAATAACATGATATTTGAAGATATATTAATAAGTGAAAGGTGCTGTAAAATAAGTTTAAAATTATGGACAAAAGTATTTGCTAAAAGCTAACTTCAAATGATAAATATTAATATTTGCCACATGTATTACATTAAGAATCAGTCCAATTCTCTCCTTTTTTGCTCAGGAGGAAAATTGAACTTTCCTCAGAAATTTAAAAACTCAGATACTAATTTCACATGTACCTGCAACTGCTGGCAACATAACTCTCCCACGAAGCAGCATCATATAGTGGAAAGAGACCTCTGAGTATCCTACATCTAAATCTGAACATAAGTCTGAAATCTTCCTGATTATACGATTTTATATCCTCTTTATGAATCAATTGATTTTTTTAATCTTTAAAATTAGAAAGATAGTATCTTCCACAAATGTTTGGGGATGATTATTATAAATGAGATACTACAAGTAAAGCAGTGGGCACTTGGAGGTGCTCAATGAATATTATTTCCTATGAATATTATTTCCTAAGAGAAAAGTAAAGAAATTAAATTTTATCAAATGTTTGCTAGTCTTTCACAAACATTTTCATACACGGTAGGCAAAGCTTATATCTTCCCTGCAGAGCTGATAGTACTATCATTATTTCTACAAGTTGATACTCAGGTAAATAACTTGCATACTGCACAGCTGGTACACTGGGATGCCAAGTGTTTGAACTTAGATCTTAAAATTCTAAAGCCATTTTCTCTCTCCCTTTGCTTGATGCCTCAAGGGAAGTTTTTCTGTGATGTTGGACCTGTCTGAAGTACTCTACCAGAAAGAGCTCACACTTGTTTGACCCATGGGATCAAATCCAAGAAATAGGATAGAAGATTGCTTAAAAGAAATTAAGAGTAAATCAAGAGGACAGTTGTAAGTAAAGCAATTCACTGAAAGCCTATAGTTTAAATGTCTTCATAGTCCTTCCTTTCCCACTCCCAAGATTGAACCAGCAAGACTCCAGGAAGCAAAAGACTTTGTAGAGAACACCAACCAAATAAGATGTATTTCTAAAGCCTATGAAATAAAAGGAAACTTTTGAATTTATCACTATTGTTTTTAATAGATTGTTTACTCTTCCCTGTTTTTGACAACAGATTAATAATGGGGAAAGATAGCAAAAGCTGTGGATAGACTACAAAATAAACTATTTCAGTAATTCTCTCTAGATGAATATCCAAATCCAGCCCTATCTTATGTATCAAAGGATAAACCCAAGGTTGTATTAATTGCTGTTGAAAATGAAGCCCATTGAGCCCAGCAGCAACACCTGGAATCAAGGTGCATAATCAACTCCAGATGGTTTGCTTTGTTTCCTCTACATAGCTTAAGAACTATAGTTTCATAAGGGGCTCCCTGACCTTTTGTTCCCAGTGGGTGCTCTAAAGAAGTTTGTGGTGGCAAAATTGATTTGATTAGGAGAACACCATTTGAAAATATTTAAATTTTTTTCTCTTAAAGTTGATATTATTTCTCAAAAACTACATCCTACCTTCCAGAAACTATCTGTTCAAAACATTACATGCGACTATCTGTTCTTAGCATTAAAATTTAGCTCATGAATATCTTAAAACATTTGAGAGTATTTTATTTAATTTTACCCTCAAAATACTTTTTTTCAATCAATATTTGGCTAGCTTTGAGAAATCTGGCAATCATGTATTATTTGGTAATGATGATGACTGGCCAACTTACTTTCCCTCTGCCTTTGAAACCAAATCTGGAAAATATTTATTCTCTCTTAAAACATCTGGCTACTTCATTTTTACCTCCCTTCTCATTTAGATTCAAAACTGGTATAACCTATGATTTACACAGTAACCATATTCATAAAATAAACCAATGCATTTATAATAAGTATGAGATACCTACTGGAACTGTATAACAAAATAGTGGAAACATAAACTAAATCAGAGAATATAGGACATGTGGTCAAAGAATACACAGTGATTGCTGATAATTCTTTGTTTTCCTAAAGCCTTCATTATTGTTTGCTGTTTCAACAAAGAAGTCAAAAGTATAACTGGTTTCTTTCACAAATGTTTCCTGGTAGCCAAGATGTTTATAAACTTTCTGATAGATGCTGAAACTCCTCCCTATGGTCATCAAGCAGAGAATGCAAGATACTGAACTGCAAAGCAACAGAAGCCAAGACTTTTCCAGGGAAAGTGTTCATAAGGAGTACAGAAATGACAAGATAGATAAGGAAAGAATTCCAAAGCTTCTCCTATGGATATCTGGATATCTCTCATAGCCTGAATATCTAGGAAATAACTCATTTCATGGAGGAAACCAGCCATGCATCACAGAAAACAGCACTGTGTGGGGACACAGGGGAGAACCCCGGGAGACAGAGAGAAAGGTAACACGCAGTAAGATAACACCGAGCTTGGACCTCATCCAGTGTTCGGAGCGGTTCATTCAGTAAAGGAGGATGCAAAGTGCCAGTAGAGATCTCTTAGATGTCAACATGAAAACACACACACAGACACGCAAACAGCACACACAAGGAAATTTTGAGTGAGGCTGGGAAGCACCATTATGATACCTTAAGCTGGACTTTGTGAGGTGGCAGCATGATGGACATGTCTGTATCTTAAACGGAATGATTGTTGCTATTTTTTTTAAACTTTATTTTTTAAGAGCAGTTAAGGTTCACAGGAAAAGAGGAAACAAAGATCTTCTGCCTCCGCAGATTCATAGCCTCTTCATTACCAACATTCCCCACCAGGACAGTACGTTTGCTAGAATTAATGAACCTACACTGACTCATCATAATCACCCGAAGTGCATAGCTTACTTCAGGATTCACACTTGGGGTTGCACATTCTATGGGTCTGGAAGTTTGTGGCTCTTTTTTAGTTGCAACCACATTTTCTTTTAATGATAGAGTCCTTGTTAATGGGAATATTCAATTTATTTTTGTGGGTAGGTTTCCTAGTTTTGCTGATGGGGATTTGAGTCAACAAAATAGTGTAAGAAGAAAAACAAAGCAAAGTATCCCAGGGTGTAATTTCTAAGGATATCCCAGGACAAGAGTTACAGCAAATGAGACCATAGAGGGAGCCTGCAGAATCTAGTCATTCATTGAGACTGTTATTTTTGTACCATGTATTGAGCACCTTCCACATGAATGCCCTGGATCCTTGGACAGATGATATGTCCTGAATGAACACACCATGCTGTGCTCTCAAAAAGCCTACTGATGGCCAAATGAAGAGATGGTCCTAATGAAAGAGATGGAAACTGAAGATGTTATAATGACTCAACTGCCAAGTGAATGTCAGTTACTCTATACTGGAGAGGGGACGACAGAAAGGAGAATGGAAGAAAACTTTTCATAGATGGCATGTCCTTCAAGGTAAGACTTGAAGCAACAGATGATAACAATAAGACAGTCTCCTGAGAGAGCCTTCAAATGAGATGATAATTACCTGACTTGCCAGATATGTCATTAATACAATTATAATTGTATTTACCAAACATAGTGGTGACAGATGATATAACAAGAAATCATATAACTGAGAAATTAACTAAACGTGGACATTTTATTACATAATTTTTAGCCCAAGAGGCGTAGTACTCACCTCTAAGCAGAGTGTTAACTCAGACTTTTTAATCTAATTCAAGTACTGCAAAGATGACCCCTCAAAATAATTTGTACACTAAGACTAGAATTCTACATTCTGTTACTTTTATGAACATGTGAATAGACTCAATTTAATACATTCTCTGTACCCTATTTGATTGTTTTTCTAAGAGAGAGTGGACAGAACTCAGAGAAAACCTGTGTAGCAAGGTTCTCTTTCTTTAGTCCATCTGTCTCTTCGTCACTGATTAATGACTCTACCCTTGGAAAAGTTCAGCCTTTTTGGAAAAATAGCAATGGCATAAATTTAGAATATATTAGTAGATAGAAGATTTATGCTGTGCTATCTTTACTTTGGCATATTTAGATAGAATATCAAGATACTATAAAGTAAGAAAATGGAAATCTTGAGTTAAAAGGTGTCCTTTCTTTCCTCATTCTCTATTTTGGTTTTCTTGTAGCTAGTTTCCCATAACCATTCATATACATTTTGTGTGTCTATGAATTTGAAAACTGTATTATCAATCTATCTATAAATACACACACACATTTTAATCTTTTTTGTACAACACATATTTCAATAGATTGGGTGCTGGATCAAACAAACAAGAGCTTTTGCTTTCTCTGGTATAAATTAGACAATAGGAACACAAACATACAGGCATTAAAACTGCTACATTTTGTAAACACTAATAAATAATATATATCCATTTTTAAAATGCTAGTAAATATTGGTTATGTAGGGAAAAAATAAAAAGTCAACTGGAAAACCTTTTGACCATTAGAACTGAAAGACACCTTTGAGACCATCAAGGTCAGCAGCCTCATTGTATAGAAGGGAACAATGGAGCAGTTCCAGATGTGGGTGTACAGGAAGAAAATCAAAACATAACCTCCCATTGGTGGAGTAAAACTGTTTGTAGATTAGATTTCTGAATGCTCTGAGCAAAAAAGATTGAGCTCTCTGTCCAAATAATTAGATAAATAATCAACATGAAAACAATAAGGATTTTTCAAATAGAAACAAATTTCCCTTGCAAAGAAATACAGCTGGAAAGCCTTCTAAATTCTTGTTTGGGCCACAAACCCTTCTCTTATACCTTTAAGCAATTCCTTTTCTCAGAATCAGATACCTTATATAAATCTTTCATTGCCATCTTAAACAAGCCTCCCTGTTTGTTTTGTTTTGTTTTTGTTTTCCAAAAGTACAGAAAAGAACCTCGAAGATTGATTTTAAGCTTTCCTTATGGTCAGACTAGTGTTGTTAGGTTTCAAAAAATATATTCCCAATTTCTGGGCTGAGAAATGAAGCTTCATGGTACCCTTGCCCTCTAAACACCAGGTTTTCTTCCTTTTTGAGAATGGTCATAAGCTATCAATCACAAGTCCATCTCTGTGTAAATGGGGACAGATGATCCCAAATGTTATGTTGCAGCCAAACAAGCAGTAATATAAAATTAATATTTGCTTTTCTCTGATACAAAGGTAAATTGCATTACCAAAATATAAACCCTAATTTCCAAATTTGGAATAAAAATCTGAAATGAATGTGTAACATGGAAATATCGCAGAAGGCTTGGCTTTATTTTAGAAACTCTGTGCCACTGATTTATTCCCAACGGTAGTCCTAGCCATCAGCACTGATACTGACAAGACCTTCCCTAAAATAGGCAGTGCGCGGTTCTCCATACCTGGTGTACTCAATTAAGCTTGCTCATCAATTCACTGACTCACTAACTGATCTGTCACTGCTTTTCGTCATCAGTTTAAAACATCTTTATCTGAGAGTAATTTACAGAAACCCGTGGTCCTTGAAAATGAAAACCACACCATGTTGATTTCAGGTTTCACCGTCGTGTTTTCCCTTTTCTCATGAACACGAATGACGAGGCAGACCACCCGAACTGTCAGCCACATTGCAGTCTCCTTTCAGCTTTCTCAGATAAGATGTTCCTTCTTTATATATTTCTCCTGTTCTGACATAAATAGAAAGCCCTAAAATTTGAATGTTTAATCTAGAAAAAATTCACTAATAATATCAGCTCATCTAAGTAATTAAATCATTAACATTATGCACTAAATAGGCTCTGGGACAACTGTGAGCACCCTCTCTCATAAAAATGTTAGAATCACATGTAATTAGTTTATTGAATTCTCTGTGAAACATAAAACTTTCAACCTATCTGTGTCTTATAATTAAAAAACTAAGTGTTTTTATTTATTTAAGTTATATGGTCTGTTCACTACAATAAGTTTGAAGTAACTTACAGTGGAGAGAACACAACATAAATGATTACCACATTTAAGGAAATGAAATAGAAGAGAAAACTTGGACATGGAAGTAATAAAAATAAAAATGCTCTGTCACCTAAAGCAAGCTGATTATTTATTAATTTCTGATTTTCTGAAATTCAAGGCATATACTTCAAGACCCAGGTCAGATGGCACCCTCTCTATGAATCCTCTTCTGAATCCCTACGGGCCAGTAGCTCTTTTCTTCTCCAGAGCTCCAGTAGCCTTTTTTTATACATATGTTGTTAATGTGAGTACTTGTCTCATTTTGTTGCAATACTTTGTTTATAAGTCCTCCTTTGCACATATGGTCAACTCTTAACTCCTCATAATGAGGAACCCTTGTCTTTCTGTGGTCTAGTAGTTTTAGCATTCATTGTTAAATCAGTAGTTAGCCCTCTGGCAAAATTTCTCCTGCTCTCCCTCTGGTAAACTATGTCTCCTGCTCTCTGGAAACATTGGCTCTTTCTCATCAGCCTTTGAGTTCTGAAATATTACATATAGGCTGAATCTTTCAGTCTGAAAACTTGTACCACTCTTCTTTGATTAGGATAAAATTTCTTTTCCTAATATTAAATCATTTCTAAGTCTCAATTTTCATCATACTCTATTTCTAAAACTTCTAGAAAGATATTAGAACTCCTAAATTGATTTCCAATAACCCATCACTGTTGAACTCATATTTTTTACAATTTTGTTCTATGTTCTGTCCATTTTTTCAGAATATATCATTAATTTGGTATGTTTGATTTCCTTTATAAATTTTCAGAAATTATGTCTTTTGTTCTAAAAATTATGCTTGTTTTTCATAGTAGTCTGGTTTCCCTTTTTACTTTTTTAAATTATTTTTTGCTCAAACAAATTTACTGAGAAAGTGCACAGAATATTTTTCAGGTCCTCTTACGTTCATTGAACTATTTCATTATCCTCTATAGTCCATTGTTCTGTTTCCTTAGCTTTTTTCTTTCCATTTAGGTTGTTGGTTTGCTTAAACTCTCATAATCTTTAGTTGGTGATTAAAATTTATGAATAAAAACTTGATTGATGAATTAAGGTAGACATTACAATCTCTCTGTGTAGGACTGGATCTATTTCCCCAAAAGGCCCTTCCATGGAATGAACCGGCTGCTTTCCCCTCTATGTAAATAGGTGAGGACATATGAACTGGTTGGCTATGTGGATATAGAAGCAATAGAAATGAAGATTCTGTCATTTTAGGACATGTATCCATTGTGTAAACAGGCATGTTGCCCAAATGCCAAAATAACAAGAACATTACTTAGGGAATTACTTCAGAATGTTTTTCTGCTGGTCTGAGAGGTCTTTTCTTATCTGTTCCCTCTGTATGATTATAGAGCTTTAATGTACCTGGAAGTCATCTCTGCTTCTATGTGAAGTCACAAATGTCACACTGGATTGCTAGTCCATCTTATATAGTCTATTTAGTTTCTTTAGGGATGAGGTTATCTGGCTTAAAGTAGGGAAGAAATGTCACTGTTCTCAGTCACTCTGTAGGGATGTGATGAATGGTTACCCCAGTCCAGTTAGCCTAAAGACAGATTTTTCAATAGTTATGCTGGTTACTATTTCACAGTTCTCCCAGACCTCACATGCCTGCTGACTGCAGTTGGAGCTTTCCCCAACATAGCCAAGGTGTTTCCTTTGACAGTGTTGGATTCCCTATGCTTTCTTCTAGTCTCGATTATTTGTAACAGGATCTTATTCTACAGAAATCATTTACAATTTCAGTCGTGCTGGTAACATCAGTTCCTATTTGCAACATAGTTATGGATTTCCCCCTGTGAAACAACTTTGTTGTTTCAACAGAACTGGGAAGAGAAAAAAGGTTAAACCGCTTCCTATGTTCACCATCACTTAACTAAGGCTCTGTGAGTTTACATTGCCAGCTGGATTTAGATTTAGTTCTTCATTTGGACTATGGACTTCCAAAGATAACAAATATTTGCTACATTTGTTTAACTGATTTTCCATTCTTTAGAATGCTTCGTATGTCTAATTATTAATCTTTAGAAAGGTTCTAGTCTTGTTCAGAAAATTACAAAAGCCAGACTCATGGAAATTGTCATTTGGCCTGCAATAGCCTTCAAAACGTGAAGGTCAGTTAAATTTAGGCTCAGGGCTGAAGCTGACACCTGAGTCACAGGTTTCAATGTAGCTGTGAATATTAAAGAGATAAAAATGTACTTCATTCATATCTTTTAATAACAACAAAAGTAGGCTTCTTAAATGTTTTTTAATCTTCTAATCAATTAAAAAATATATCTAAAGTCCAAGTGAAATCTAAATAATTCAGATTATATAATATTTCATATTATACTATGTAATTATGATACATTGTATAAAATTATACTATGTGTATATATATTATGTTTATATAACAATTTTCCTAAATAAAAAGCAAAATAGTTCTCAATTTTGTTTCCAATTCCTTTATCATCTTTGATAAAAATTATCTTTTTAAGGATTTGATTTAACTCACCATCCTCTAAAATAACTGACCATATGTTCATTTAATCTCATAATTATAGGCAGTCTTCTATCACTTTGCATTTAGTGAGAAGGAGAGGCATTGACCTTCTCAGATGGCTCTGAAGTCACAAGTGCTCTTTGAAAAGACGACAGCTCTAGTTTCTCTTTTTTACCATCTAAGTTCTATATTTTTCAGAAATTCTAAAGATAAATTACACTTTCTATTTCCATTGTGCCATTCCATCTTGAGTCAGAATAGAGCATGGATTTTTTTGTTCTTGTTTCCTATTGAAATTTATTTCATTAAAAATTTTTAATAAGGCAAAGCAATATTATTTTTCAAAATTTTCCTAGATTTTCCTTTTCCTCTCTTTCTAATATCCATTAGAACTCATTCCACACACGTCAAAATATACTTTAAATATTAGTTAAGTACATGCTCACTGTGAAGTCAAATCTAATCCTCTACAAGCAACTGTTTAAAAATTATATGTGTAATTAATTCTTTTAATATTTCTCAAGAGAAAGGAAATACACAGATTAGGTAATATAAAAATTTATTTCTCAAGTAATCCATTTCATTGAATAAATTAAGGCAAAATGTACATGAATGTAAAGAATAATACTGAATATAAAAGTATTTGCATGTAAAATATGGAATTAAGGGTTTAGGTGAATTGATGCAGGCTGGAATAATTAGCATCAACACTGAAGTGGTAACACTTTCTTTTACAAATAATTTTCAGGTTTGTGTATTTGGGAACTTAATTTTAATTTTTACCTAGAATAATCAAGGTAAAGGTGGTTAGTTCATAAAACCAAAATCAGAGTTTTGTGAATAATAATCACTGTATGCTAACATAATTATTTATTTTGAAAATATATCATTGCACAGTAGATTGCAGTACTCCTATAAATTGGTTAGCATATTCTCTTCCCAAAGGGGTAATAGAAAGTCAAAATGCTGCCACATGAGTATAGATTCAAATTCTATAAATAGCGTGATATTGATAGTACTCTGCAAGAACATAATAGATATCAATAAATGGTTGCCAAAAATAACAAATTAATTAAATCATTGATGGATGATGTCATCATATTACAGTAGCTTGATATAATTTCAACTATAGTATTGTCCCTCCTATGGAAATTAGATCTAGCATTTATTTTTATTTTATTTACTTACTTACTTTACTTATTTATTTATATGGTTTCCTCTCTTATTAATCTGGGAGATCCCTAAAAACAGGGATTTTGTCCCATTTATTTCTTTTTTTAAAAGATTTTGTTTATTTATTTTTAGGGAGAGAGGAAAGAAGGGAGAAAGAGAGGAGGAGAAACATCAATGTGTGAGAGATACATTGATTGGCTGCCTCTCACACACCCCCAACTGGAGACCTGGCCTACAACCTAGGCATGTGCCCTGACAGAGAATCAAACCAACTACCTTTCAGTTCGCAGGCTGGCACTCAATCCACTGAGCCACACTAGCCAGGGCTGTCTCATTTATTTCCATATCAACTGTGCCCAACAGAATGTCTGACATTATTAGATGCCCATTTTTTAAAATTTAAATAAAGTGCTTATGTTAATGAGTCAAAATAGACTCTTTAGAGGTTTGGGGAAATCAGAAGTTTGGGGAAATTTCTAGCTCTAAAGGACATAGAGTTTTAAAGATGGTATTTATTAGGAAAACAGCCTGGATATATTAATTTCATGAAGCTCCCCATTATCTAAAGTAGCACCAATTAGAACACATCTACCTGAGTCTTATGCACAAATATGGTAGACCTGGCCACATTCTATTATGTGACTTGCATTTTTCAACTCCATAAAAATTCTCACTCAGTTCCTCACCTATTCTTTCCTTATTTCCACTGCAAATATTTCCTTGGCTTTGCATCTCTGAGGACCATCATCCAACCACTGAAAGAGCTGCTATTTGTCACAACTATATTGCCTTCCCAGGAATTCTATTTAACCCAGGGTCCTACTACTAATTGTATGTGCTCAAACAGTACCAACTTGACTCTCGGTCTCAAATCAAAAAAGTAGTTTAGTGAACTTTCCAGCTGCTCTCTGCTATCTCAGTTTATGGCATCCTCATGAGCCTCATTAGTAATACTAATAGTAAAAATAGATAACATTCTTTGAGCACATATATTCTTTCCTGCCTGCTCATATGTCTGTCTCTCCAACAAAACTCCGTATAAAAATATCTCAATATTTGATGAATAATTCATTAAATTAATGAGTACATTTTTCAAATAAAACAAATCAATAAATTAAGCAAGTTATAAATTCTTGCCTGAGTCTCTCTCTTGGATAAAACTGACTTGTTTTCTACTTCCTATTTTCCCAGCATTGAGAAAATCAATTCTTTGTCTTTTTCTAGATTTCAGGCAAGACTACTTCTTTTCTATTATGATACTTGTAATATAATGATAAATTTTCTTACAGTACACATCCTAATGACACTGGAGAAAGCACCTATTTTCACCAGCAATACTTTTATAACTATATTTTGGAGATTTCTTCTGATTTTGATATTAAAAGTCACAAAGAACATTTGCCTTTGGCATGACAGCCCAAACAAGCTGAATACGCTATTAAATTACCATTATTATTGTTCTTTAGTAAAGAGCTGAAGAGGGGAAGAACCCTAGCTGAACTAAATTCCAAAAAGTGACAAGCCCTTCATAGAAGAGCCGAGACATGTACCTGCTCTCATGTTTGGTGGAGTAGCAGGAGGAGAAGAAATCTGCCATTAAGGGATATAAATGGAAGAAACCAGCCCAAACTTTAATGAACATCTATGACCATGGGCCAGCTGGCATGACAGATACCATTCCAAGAAGACCCAGTCAGAAAGCAAACCTGCACTCACTCCAAACTCTTTCCCCACTGGTCTCCATAGGCACTACACTAAAGGCCCACAGCAAGGCTGAGAGATCCTCCAGATGTGGGTGTGCCATCCTAAAACTAAAGCAGGCACCTTCAAAAGGCTGGAGATAAGAGCTGCTGACAGAAATCCCTCCAAGGCATTCTAGCTTTGACAGCTTGCAGCTACCCTCCCAAAGCTACCTGTGGAAGGGGAGGACAGAGACAGACCATTTATAATGCAAAAAGAGCAGGCAGCTGAACTGTAAACTGGAGGCAAAATTTCCAGGGATCAGAAAGCTGGTGACTTTGTTGTAAAACACTAAGCTAGCTCTGGAATCATGCCAATACGCAGATGTTAGAATTATCAAAGAGGGATTATAAAATAATTACAGAAAAAGTAATAGAAAAAATGGATCACATGTGTGAAGAGATGAGGAATTTTAGTGGAGAAATGAAAACTCTGAAAAAGAACTGAAAGAAACTGATATAACTATAACATGTTCGAAATGAAGAATTCATTGGATGGGCTTAACAACTGGACACAGAGGAAAAGATCAGTTCACTGGAAGTCAGGACAACAGAAAATATCCATACTGGAACTCAGAGAGAAAAAAATAGTAGGACATTCACTACTGTAGATCAACAGTAAACAGTCAATATTCATGTAAAAGTAGTTCCAGAACAGGAAAGAGAGGAAAATGAAAGCAATTTTTTAAAAAACATTGGATGAGACCTTTCCAAAGGTGCCAGAAACTCAATGAAACCAAAATAGAACAAATCCCAAGAAAAATCACATCTGGGTACATCACAATCAAAATGCTGAAAACCAAAGATAAAGAACAAATAGTCAAAGCAGCCTGAGGAAAAAAGATACAATCACATGGACAAGAATAACAATAAAGTTAACGTCTAACTTTTCTTCAGAAAAGAAGCCATAAAAAAGGGGAGCTGCACCTTTAAATTACTGAAAGAAAAAAAACTAGAATTTTATACTCAACAAAATACATCTTTAATAATAAAAAAGTTATAAATTTTCAGACTGACAAAAATCTGATGCAATTTGTTGCTAGCATACCTGTACTATATGAAATACTAAAAAAGAAAAAAGAAATACCAGATGAAAACTTGAATCTGTAGGAAGAAATAATGAACATCAGAAACAGAAAGTATTGGGATAAAACATAAAATACTTGTATTAAAATATATATATTAAATATTTATATTAAAGATAATGTATTTTTTAAACAAATAATATATTTGGTGTTTATAACATATATAAAGTAAAATATCAGAGCAATATAAGAGCAATTAGAGCATAAAAACTGGGATTATGCTGTTTAAGATTCAGGCAGAAGTATACAATTATTTGAAGGCACACTGTGATAAATTAAAGATACATATTACTCTCTATTTTAGAGTACCCACTAAGTATACACACACATACACATAAAGAAGTATACATAAAAAGCCAAAAAGAAGTAAAATTCAATACGAAAAAATATTTGATTCATTGAAAACAAGGTAAAAAATGAGGAACACATATTAAAAATTATATATAGAAAATAAATAGCATATTTAAGTCCTACAATATCAATAAGATCAAACTAAAAAAATAGCAAGGCCCAGTAGATGCTATTTTTAAGAACCTTATTAACACAAGGACACAGTAAAGGGTTGAAAGTGAAGAGGCAGACAAAGATATACATACAAATGCTGAGCATACTACAACTAATGTGGCTCTGTTACTATCAAAGAAGACCTCAAGACAAAGAGAAGATAAATGAGAATAAAGATAAAGAGAGATATTCCAAAATGATAAAAGAATAAACCCATCAAGAAGACATAATCTCCCCCCCATAACCAATGTCCAAATTTTATTCCTTAAAATACTCCATTAAAAACAGAAAATAAATTCAACCCATTTGCTCTTTTATTATCTACTTAGAGGCATAACTCTTTCCTATGCATTTTTCTTTAGAAACTATGTATAGTATTTCCCATTTTTCCTCTCTCTAATTTATTTCTCTCATTATGAACATGCAGTATAAGGGGAGAATTGGGAAACTGCTCAGTGAATTAAAATGCACCAGGCTCTTGTTAAACCAATGTGAATTGTGTAGGTCGATAAACACCTAGTAAGCATTCGCAAATCACTTCTATTGCAAGATATACAATCTGCAAATCAACATCTTAATTAGCAGCTAATGATGTGTAGAAGAAAGGTTAATGTTAAGCACACAAAAACAGTGTGGTTGAAAAAAATTAGACTTTTCCTGCTTATAAAATTAATAAAGGAAAGAAAAGGTATCCAGTGATGATAATAGGTGTTATAAATAAACATGTATTGGCAATATTTTAATTTTTTTATTGTTTGAATACAGTTGTCTCCATTTTCTCACCACCACTTTCCCCCGCCCCACCCACCCCCACCTCCCACCTTCCATCCTTCCCCCCTTTGGCTTTGTGCATGGATCTTTTGTACACCTTCTCTTAAAGGTGCCTGTAGTTAATAGAATATTTGAACAATACTAATCGCCAACTCAAACTAAATCACACTTATAAAACATTATACTGAATACACACTTTTTAAGTGCACATGGAACATGATTATATTCTGAGCTATAAAATAAATCTCAAATGTAAAATGACTGAAATTATGTATAGTCTTTAGCCACACAAGCATTAAATTAGAAATAAATAATAAGTTGCCTTGATTTAGAAAATCTCAAAATATTTTGAAATTAAGCCATCAAATAAAAGAAGATCAAAGAAAAAAATTAGATAATTCTTTGAACTTAAAACACAATATTTTGAACTAAAAGAATGAAAATACAACATACCAAAATATTTGAGATTCAGTAAAAGTAGTGTTCAGAGGGCAATTTAACACTGTACTAAATAGTCATTCAAAAAGAAAAATCTGTGAGGTCTTTAAGTTTACACTTAAAATTTTAGAAAAAGAAGAGAACATTAAACCTCAAGTAAAGAAAATAACAAAAATAAGAGAAGAAATTAATGTAATAGAAAACATATAAACATAAAAAATTAACAAAACCAAAGGTTACTTTATTGAAAAGGCTAATAAAATTGACTAATCTCTAGACTAGTCAAGAAAATGATAGTATAAACTATCACAGCATAAACTATCTCAGAAAAACAAGAAGGACTATTGCTACAGTTGCTAGTAGGCATATTTTCCACCTTGGATAAAATGCACAAACTCCTTTACAGACTAAAATTATTACACCTAATACAAAAACAAAATTTTTTAAACCTAAAGTAGGCTATATCTGCTAAATAAATTAAATTTACAATTAGGAACTTTTCCACAATGAACACTATAGTCCCAGAAGACTTCACTGAAGAATTTATCACACATTTAAGAAAGAAATAATACAAATCTTTACTTCCCAACTCATTCTAGAATATCAACATTACCCTTATATCAAAAGAATTACATACTAATATTCCTCATAAACATTAATGCAAGATTGTTAACAAAGTATTAGCACATCAAATCCAGAAGCACATATAAAGAAAAATACTACATTACCTTGTGAGGTACATTCCATGAATGTAAGATTGGTATAATATTCAAAATTTAATCAGTATAAATTACTATTTTACATACAATTAGGGAGAAATTAGGATTACCTTTATAGATAATAGAAAGATAATAGTATTATTTTAACAGATGCAAAAAAAGTATATGGCAAAATTCAATACTCATCTTAGATAAAAACTTTTAACAAACTGGAAGAAAAAGAAATTTCTTCAATCTGATATAGGTCGTCTATTAAAAGCCTATAGCTAACAGCACACTCAATGGTGAAGTATTAAATTAAATCCTTTTCCTCTACAATTGGGACAGGACAAAGATTCTCCATTCTTGCCCATGTAGAGGAGAAAAAGATAAAAGGAAAAAAAACAAAACAAAACAAAATCAAAATCCCTATGAGATGGGAAGCAGGTAAACTCTCACTATTTACTGATGACTTGATTATGTACATAGAAAAAATTTATGTAATTTCTAAAATACCTAAAATACCACTAAGTAAATTGTATCTTTATATATTAACAACAAACAATTGGACAATATGTTTAAATACTATTTATTATACTATCAAATCCCTCAAATACATAAGAATGAATCTAACAAAATATGTGTAATACTTCTACATTAAAAACTATGACATAATTCTGAAATAAATTTTAAAAATACCTGAATTAATGGAGATAAGTAGTCAGTGAAACAGAATAATAATTATAACACTAGGTTCACATACATATGGTCAAGTGATCTTTAATCAAGATATGAAGTGAATTCAATGGGACTAGAAATATCTTTTTATTCAGCTTTATTGAGGTATAATTGACAAATAAAATTGTTATCTAAAGCATACAGTGAAATAATTCAATATTGTGAAAAACATTTCCATATCCATTACAATTAATACATCTATTACCTCGCACATTTGCCTTTTTTGTGGCAAAGTTCATTTAAGTTCTGCTCTTAGCAAGTTTCAATTATACAATGCAGTGTTAACAACTATAGCCACCATGTTATGCTTTGTTCATTTTATAACTGAAATATTTGTATTCCTTTATCAACTTCTCCATATTCCCCAACTCACCAGCCTCCAGAAATCACTTCCCTACATTCTGTTGCCAGAAATGCAATGTTTTAAAAATGTCCCACATGTAAATGAAACCACGAAGTACCTAACAAATGGTGTCAGGACAACTGAAGTATCTACAAAAAAAAATGAATTACAACCCCTATCTCACTCCAAATACAAAAAATTCAAGTTGTGTCATACTGGCAGCTGACTTAGAACTGGTGCAAAGCAGGGAATTCAACTATTCAATTAAAATAAAGCAAGATTTCTACTTCTAACCAACATGAAGAAAGACCAAATTTGCCCTCCTAACTGAACCAATTTAAAAACAAAGTACATTAAACAGTTTTGAAGCACTGCAGGGGAAGAACAGCAACTCCTGGGGAAAGGGTAATTAATGAACCAACTGCACCCGTTTCTGGCCTTGAGACAGTTACCTGGGTGCAGCATGAGGAGGGGAACTCCTTCAGAACTATCACAGACTCCCTGAGTTGAGGAGAGCAAGGAGGCTACAGTTCACAGGACAAAGGACAGGAATGTAGGAAAGAAGTAGGAATCAATACGGTGAAAGCTATCAAATATCAAACATGACTTGGTTTTTCTTTCATTCAACAAATGAATGAAAGGAAGAAATCCTGTTTATGTTCTTTCCGAGATAAGGGTGGTTGACCAAATCTTGGGTTATTTATTATTCTTTAAAATTTAATATTTAGTAAGGCTCAAAGTTGGTTAGTTGAGAATTATTAATGTGGTTACTTGGTATAAATTATCTGTAGGATACTAAATGGCTAAATGAGTGTTGGTCATCACATATACTTGTGATAATCTTCAGAGCACTGGCCCTTCACTCGGGTCTGTCCTCAACTACAGAGTAAACAAAATTACATGGTATTCCTCACAGCTGCTTTATTTCACCCTTAAGTGAATTTCAGCAATGAATGAAATGATTTTAACTCAAAATAATGTAGAAGGTAGACACAGCCCTTTACTGCTTGGGCTGGAAACTTCAAAAGGAATGTGATAAAAAAAAAAAGAAAACCCACTCTTTCCAGGCTAATTGTAAATTAAACAATGTCACATATGTTAATTTTTTTTTAATTTCATTTATTTATTTTTAGAGAGGGAAGAGAGAGAGAGAAATAGAGAAACATCAATGTACGGTTGCTGGGGGACATGGCCTGCAACCTAGGCATGTGCCCTGACTGGGAATCGAACCTGCGATACCTGATTCGCAGCCCGCGCTCAATCCACTGAGCTACGCCAGCCAGGGCTACATATGTTAATTTTATTAATTAAAATTTAAAATTGAAACTCAATTTCTATTTTCAATATTAATTCCGCACTCCCAAAGATGACTTTAAGTACAACAAAAGCAGAAGAATGAGGGTCCCCACAGTTATTTTTAGATTAGCAAGAAAATTATAAGCCATACCTCTCAAACATATATAATTGAACAAGAGGATATGTTATTTATACTCACTAGTACCAACCTTCTTAAAAAAGATAACAGTCAACTGTAGTAATATACTCAGGATTAAATTAGTGTAGGTATCTGGTTAATATCTAGCTCTTCATCCCACACCCCATCAACCGCATTAGTTCTCAACTGCTGCATAGTAAATTACCCAAAATTTAGCAGCTTGAAAAATAACAGACATTTATTATTTCACAGCTTCAGTGGATCAGATATTCAGGCATAGATGGCACTGGCTCAGATTTCTCTTGACCTGCGGCAGTCACAACTGAATTGGGTAGGGAGGTGCTGGGGAGCATCAACTTGAATGCTTACTCAAGTGGTTGCTGCTGGCCTCCATTCTTCGCCATGTAGGTCTTTCCACAGAGCTGCCTCAGGATTTACAGCTGTGATTCAGGAGGGAATGAGAGAGCCCAAGCACCCCAAAGGTGGAAGCCACAGTCTTTCATAACCCAGTCTTGGAAGTGGCATTCCCTCACTTCTGCTGTATTCCGTTCACTAGAAGCAAGTCACTAAATCAAACCTACACTAATTCCCTGAGAATTACACAATTACATCTTAGAGTCTGTCTACTACATCATCCTTAACACAGACACTGAGAGAAATTTTATCATTTCTATTTCACAACTCTGATTATGTAAAAAGGATAATTGAAATCCCCATCAAAAATGCAACAAATTAGTTCTACAAATCATGGTAGAAAGATTCCCACAATTTCTGGCCATTTAGTAGGTTTCTGGGATCAGAGCCTAATGCTGCCCTCTGACTGCCTTCTCAAAATTCCTCGGAGAAAGAGGACGGATTCCCCGCTCAGTATATCACATGCCCCATGGAACTGGCTCCAAGGTGTGGCTGAATGAATTACAGCCTAGGAGTCAGAAGGACTGCACTCTGATTCCAATTCTGATAAATTTTCTGGGTATCAACTTCTCTATGTATGAATTTAATGCTTTAAAGAGTTTCTTTTGTTCTGACAGCATTGAATGAATAGCAATTGGAAAAATAACCGAGTGATATTACTTTTAGGCTTCACCCTCCATTGCTTTTCTGCATATGTAAGGTAAATCTAGAAGTCTTAGTTAGGCTGCTTAAATTTCTAATGCAACTAAAATCTCAAAGGTACCAACACCAAGCCAAGATTATACATCAAGAAACTATTGGGTTGGCCAATAAGTCCATGTGGTTTTTTTCTTGTAAAAGTTACATTTTTCATTTTCACCAATAACTTTATAGATTTGGACCTTTTCAATATGTCAGCATCTCCCTCATGGTATAACATTGGCTATTCTCAATTAATGTCTTGATTTGATTGTTATCAATTTCAACTGGTCTACCCAACTGTGGACATCATAGTCTAGTGAGAAATCTACAGTGTGGAACTTTGCAAACCACTTTTGATATGTTTGATCAGTCAGAGGACCTTCTCCATACTCTGCACAAATCGGTTTTCGTGCTTTGGTTGCATTTTTATCTTTCTTAAATAGTGAAGCATGATATGCCAAAAATGTTGCATATTTTCTTTCATTTTCAATATTAAAATGGCTACACAAAAATTTACTAACTTTGATACTTTTTTTAAATGTACACTGATATGACAGCTGTCATAATACAATCTAACAAAATTGTTTCGAATGAAGTTCAAGACAACTAAGCCATCTTATGGAAAAGCCAAATGATCTTTCTGGCCAACCTAATAATAAAATGTAATTAGGTTTTTCCATGAAAAAGGGGTCTTATTGCTGTAATAAGACTTCCTTATTCTTTTTAAATTGTAATTAAGTCCTGATTGGTGTGTGTACATTTATCTGTCTATGTGTGTATGTCTAACATATTTTTTATTTGGGGATAATTTTGTATTTACAGAAAGGTAATAAAGATAGTACAGAGAGTTTCCATGTATTTTTTACCTAGTTTTCTCTAATATTGACATCTTATATAACCATAGTACATTAGTCAGAACTAAAAATAACACTGGTACATTACTGTAACTAAACTACAGATTTTATTCAAATTGACCAATTTTTCCATTAATGTCCTCTTTCTGTTTCAGGATCCACACTTAATCCAGAATTTAGCCTTCTGGTCTCCTATTCTTCTTCAGTCTGTGTTGGTTCCTTAGTCTTCCTTTTTTTTTTAATGGCCTTTTTTTTTATGACTAATTTTAAGGAGCAGTGGTCATGTATTTTGTAGAATGTTCCTCAGTTTAGGCCGTGTAATGTTTTGCTCATGATTAGACTGAGGATGTACTTTGAGGAAAAAGATGAGGTGACCTTGTCATCACATCATATTGGTAGCTGCATGAATTATTACTGATGACGTTAACCTTCAATACTTGGTTAAGGTGTTATTTGCCAGATTTTTTCACTGTAAAGTCATTTTCCCCTTTTCTGTATTTTATAGAGAAGATGCAAATCACTACACCCAATGCACTCTCAAGGTGTTCTGTTTTATTATGATCCAGTAGCAAAATTCATTTTGGAAATTTCAATATAAATATTGCCTCCTCTCTAACTCTCTGTGACTTTTTATAGAAATTCATTTCCCAATAAAAGGTTCTTTACTGTACACTTATCTTTTATTATATCTACCTAGAATAACATTTTAAACACTTAGAAGGAAGAAACATTTAATGATCATTGAAGGGCAAAGCAGAATATAAAATTCTGTCAAAATTGCATTAAAAGACATTAGCAATTTATCCTCAAGGCAGTGAGTAATGGTTCTGCTTATGCTCTGAGGGGAGAAACAAAATAAAAAATGATTTTTGCACAAATTCTGCTTTATTGCAGGAATAGGAAATATCCCACATCCATAGATTTACAGCAAGAGAATAAGTTATTGTTTTTAAATGATGGGTATTTAAATGAAAGATTCTAAAGCCACCCTTTAAAAAGTATCTTAGTTTGTGTTCTAACTTCTTGAATTTAAATCTAATTAGACTGCATGAACTCTGACCACAGTTCTAAAGGTAATCTTTAAATACTGCAAAAGGCTACAAAATAGTAGTCTGCTCAACAGAACATCCTTTTCCCTGAAAATGTAAAATAACAACATTCCTGTTTGTGCTCTTCATTATTTATGAATTTTGGGTGTGATTCTCTAAGTAATTATTTGTGCTACAGAATTTTGAAGCTGGCAGAAAAATCTCTCTAACAAACGGTCCTACAGCTGTGAAATGTTCTCTTGCTGACACAGTTTCAGTCTGGAGGCATTTGGAGTATGAAGTAAGAGTCTTCATTTTTATTGGCTATGTGTGGGCTGTTTGGTTTCTTGGCAGGCATGTTTTGCATGTTGAATATTTCCCATGAATACTTTATTTTTGTTTAGGGTTTTGGGGCCTCTGGTTCTAGTAGGTATCCAATAAATTAACCAAAACAAATTAAATATCCCTTTTTTCCCCATGCTTTGGTTATACACCTTTAAGAAGGAAGTGTTTAGGGCCTAAAATTTCTACCTAATTGACTAAATTCTAGATTTTGTTTTGGTTATTATAAACCCTCAATGAATTTGTACTTCCCTTGAAGGGTAGGGATTATCTTGTGTTTATTTATTTCTACAGGGCTGAATGCAGTACTCTGCCTAAAACATGACTTCAAAGTGGAAAGAAAAAAGTCTTTACTTCAGATTTTACCCATTCCCAAAAGTTTCCTAAAAGTTTGCTAACAAATTAATGCTATAAAATTAACTCAGGGCATGCTTCGAATATCTGGTGACCAAAAGATACGTCTACATTTTAGTAGTGTTTTTTTATACAGCTTCTGTGTTAAACACATGTGGCTGTTATTTTTTTGTATACAAGTCTTCTGCATATTTAATTTTCACTTCTCTATCAACTCCTCATATTGACTTTTAAGAAAAATTGAAAAGACTGTATTTTTTCTAGCCCCTCAGTTACCTACTTTGAGTATTAGGTCAAGAAACTAACCTGATAAGATGAATCATAACAGTTTAGGTATATTCATATATAATCTTACCTCACACATGTTATCACATTGCATCTCCTCTCCTTTCTACTACTGAAGTTCAGATTTTCACTACCGTCACAGTAAACACTTCCTGTAACCAGTTCCTCCCTTCTGCATTGCATTTTACAAATTTGTTACTACGTTCATTCTGGTAACATATTTTTGCCTTGTCCCTTTCTTATTAAAATAAATCCAGTAGTTTCCTACGTGCCACAAAGTAATTTCCAAAAAGTATGACTCCTAACAAATATTGTATTTTGGCATGTATAATGCACAATTTTTGCCCAAGTTTTTGAGGGAAAAATAAGGATGTACATTATTTGCAATATATGTGGAAAATAGCACTAAAATGTGGGTGCACATTATACATGGCAAAATACAGTATTCCAAGAAAAATGTAGCATATCATGAGCCAAGTGTTCATGGAAAAAAAATATATAAGATGAAATAAGAAAGATTAGATAGGCAGATAGAGAAGTGCATAGAGTAGAGGTGAAGGTATTTAAAATTTGAGGGATTTTATTCCCTGTTTTGTAATGATGAGTAACTGCAGAATTTTTAGGAAGAAAGTGATATAAAATTTGTATTTTTGGACAGCATTCAGACTACAGTGCACATAAAAGGGGGGAAAAAGACTGATGGAAAACTTGGATAGAAGCCTATCTGAGCAAAGACAGGTTAGAAATGATAAGGGAGCAGGGGGAAGGAGATGTAATCGGGAGCAGAACTGAAGGTACTTGATGGTTGATGACGGAAGTAGGATGAAAAACCTGAAAGAGCAGAGAATGACTTTGAGGTTTTGAGTTTGGATGACAAAGAGGGTGGGTTTTACTGGTAACAAAAATGTAGATATTGGTGGAAGAACAGGTTTGGTTGGAGGTGGAAGGAATCGGTGATTAGTGATGAGAATATGGAATGAAGTGCATGCTGAGTTTAGTTTTGTATTTATTGAGGTCCAGAGTCCTGTGGAACATGCAAAGGAGGCATTTAGTATTAAAATATTTAGGCAAGGTCCTGTGTATAACTTGTGTTTTATTTCTTGTTGTGTCCAGCAGATTGCCTTTGGTTTTCAGTAAATATTTCTTTAAATAAATAAATGAATAATTATGATTAAGGGAACAAATGAGTAAATAATTGTATTCAGTTTCCCAAGTAGCAGAAAAGTGTTCATAATTTTCCTCTACCCCATCCTCTAAGCTTGCTTGTGAGATCAAGGAGATCAAGGTCCTACTAGAGCTCTCTGTAGGACTATACTGGCATTCCAAATGTTATCAGTTAGCCATGGCCCATATTGCATTTACCTGGTCTGTGGAAAGAACTAGCAAAAATGGAGTTTCCATGGAATAGACTGCAAATGTACATCTGTGCACAAGATCATACTAGAAGACGCAAGAAAATGGTCTTTTGTAAGTTGTTCCTAATGGTCCATGAAATTGGAACTCTACTTTTACTTGGTCACCTTTACACTTCCCTTCCCTTTTTAAAATAATTATTTTTGTTTCTTTGGGCATTTTCTTTTATTTCTTTGTCTTCCTGTTTATTTACTTATACTTCATCTGATTCTTCTCATAAGTACTATTTATCATATTTCAGAGATTGAGAAAAACTATAGAGATTGGATGGTCCTAGTAGAAAAAATCAAAAGCAATATGACAACATTTAAGTAAAATGCATTGTAATATAACAATTGTAAAAAATCCAGAAACAGTACCTTTAAAATTAGATAAATAAAAAAGTAGTTAGTAGGAGTTTACTGTGCACATTATAAGAGTTTGCAAACTGGACATCTTCAAACCTGCTGGAATGAAGCTAAAGCATGGCATTAGAGGATAGTTCTTAAAATGAAAATGAGGAAGTTGCTTAACCCTAACAATGATTGTTAGTAAAATGATGATTTCCAGACAGCAGAGAATAGGTTAAAAATTATCTTATACATTTTAGGAAGATGACCTAATTTAATTTATTATTGTCAGAATTATTATAACAATAAACAGTTTGTTTCATTTATGTTCATCAAATAAGCTAGATTTAGTTTTGCTTATGTGTTTTAAACAATTTTGTCTGCTTGGGGGATTTTCAAGTCTGGCCTATGTTTTATTTTATTTTAACAATTTCAGCCTTTCTGGTCATTCTCCCAGCAAGCTGAGAATGTGACCAACTAGTATACTGTTACTCCTGAGTACTACCATTAATGCAGGTGTTGGGACAGATGGTCATATAGTCACTCTTACTAACATTCGCACTATTATCACAGACATGTGTGGTTGGATCATTGAGTTCTTTAAGTTGTCTAATCCTGATGGACATCATTTGATGTTTGAGTGGCTGATGAAAGGCATTTAAAAGCCTTACAAGGGTACAATGCACTAGGGAAGTTAACATGATGACTATGATAAGAATAATAGCCAATGATTGAAAAATTTCTAAGAGCAAAGATTCCCAGGAGCCATGATTTAAATAAATCAACTGGGTTATAATCAGTTTCCATTTTACACTTCTAAGCCAGTTTACATTTGGGGGGATAAGGAGCAATTGGGTTTCATTTTTTTTCTGTTATTTACATGGCAATTGCATATACTCATGATTATTTAGGACAGGGTGAGCATGAGAATATTTCATTTCATAAGGTGGTGTTGCAGGTGAGCTTCCACCTAACATTAGGCCTATAATCGTGTGAGCAATCAGGTTATTTAATAATAGAAACTTCTATGGAAATAAGAGGAAAACAAAGGTTAATAAAGTAAAATATAAACTTAATATCTGAGTTTTGGGGGCAGTCAGTTGGGAAAATATTTAGATTTTATTACAAAGCATCTTTAGATGGTAGAATCAGGATAGCAGTTCCAATCTGATGGAGTTTCCTGGTTTGTGCTTTGACTGCCTTTAATGATGCCATGGGGTGTTTTATTGAACCCTCGTGAGTGGCCCATACAGTGACAAGCATGAAGGTTGCCCATGCATGATCTGTTGTGGTGATTCTCTGAAGTTTATAAGTAGATAAATTTCAAGTTAATGAACAGAATTAGAATCTGGTAATAGATATGCTATAATTTTCTACTGAAACATATTTTTTTTCCTATAGCCATCCCATTTTTATCAAAGGTAATTAAGTAAGATTTATTTATAAAATAAGCCTAGTTTCATTAAATGTGGCCTAATTATTTACAAAAATATAGCAGAAATAGTGATTCCATTCATATTCTCAAACATGATAGTTTATCCAAAGCTGTGCTAATGTTTGAGGGACTTTATTGGCTCCATAAAGCTAACCTTCAGTCTTTAAAATTGTCAGGTAATAATGAATCTCAGATTAGACCTATAATAATTCTCTTTAGGCTGAGAAGCCAAGCTAAAGACTTGCCCAGTCGTGTCCTGTTGCAAGAACAGATTAGTTTTGAACTTATGTATATACCTATATTGCCATGAAAAATAAGAATATTTTAAGATTTTCTAAATTCTGGATCGATTAGATAGGGAGATGAATATAAATATTTCAAATTTTGTTTGCAAAGGTATATTTTACCAAATTGTTATAAATTTTAGATAGCTTTTAAAAAAGGGGTTGTTTAAATTTGGGAGACAAACATTAAACAGCAATGTTTCAAACAATGTCATAAAAATTATAATTATCTTCATCAATTTGTTCAACCCCCATGTACTTAATTCTTATTTTTCTTGATCTTTGGTTAGCAGTTTTATGAATTAATCAATTTATTCACCAGAGTTCTAGAAATTCTTAGTTCAGTTCTATGATCTTAAGATTATTAGAAATTTGCATTCTAGTTCATGAATATATTTCAAGGTGAAGCATTTTTGCCTATAGTTGTTTGTAAATGCTTTCAGAGCATAATTAAGAGTAAAAAAATAACTGTCTGTGACAAGACTTAAAAATAGACATAGTTAAAGATCTGGTGAATGTTCTCTAAAAACATGAAGTAATTGACAAGTAAATTTAATTATTTTGTGAAATACAGTGTTTTTAAAATAATAAGTGGAATACTGATGACATTATACCAAGGCACATTAGATTTCTAGGAATTTAATATAATTTATGGAACATTTACATTAAACATACTACATAAATATAATCTAGAAAGGTTAAGCATTACTTTTATTTGATAATGTTTCTCATGAAATTTAGCATATCAAATAACCCAAAATATATTAATATTTCTTTTTTTATAAGATAAGAGAGCAAATCTTTTGATTTCTTCCAAGGACCCTTTGGAAAATCACAAGGTCAATTTGAGGTAAACAAAAATTGATTCAGAATTTCACTTTGGGAATTTTGTCAAAAAATGTCAAAAGTTTTAAAATATTTAATCAAAAGAATCACAGGTAACCATGAAACAACACTTAGTTATCCATTCAACCAAAGTGACATTTAAAAGATTTCAAAGGCAAATACAGAAACTTACATAGTTGTATATATGTTATATATATACATACATATATACATATATGAAATTTGTCCATGAGGTATCCAGGCACATAATATGAAAAATGGAGACATTTATTGAAGAAGATATACAAGATATAAGAAACATTGTACACAGGACAGTGATGCCTCAGTCCCCTTCAAAGTATGTATCTTGGGACCTCACACAGTTCTCCCAATCACCATCAGATGCCCTGTAGTATTTTCCTAAATCTCACTAATGGTCTGAAATCTCTTCCTTTTCAAACGTGATTTTAGTTTTGGGAAAATCCAGAAGTTGCAGTGCACCAAATCTGGGCTATAGGGGGGCTGAGTCACCGTATGATTTGATATTTTGCCAAAACTCTTCACACAAGACGTGATGCATGAGTGGTCACATCGTCATGATGAAACTGCCAGTTTCCAGTTGTCCATAGCTGCAGCCTTCTGAATCATCTGAATAGTTTCCATGGAGGAATGTTCAAGTTTAATGCAAAATCTGATGCAAATTCATTGTTCTACTCACTCAGTCATTTTGAATGTGATGGTCACACAATACACATGCTCACTCAAGGGTGTCTACCATAGCCACTGATTATTACTACAGTGAAGTCCTTATTCATGCATGTGTATTCCAGTCCACACTCCTTGGCTGCCAGGTTATATGGACGTTGTGCAAACCATTCTTGTTATGTTAACCATGGCTGGACTTTTCCAGACAGACTGTCTCTATATGTCCTTAGCTCTTTAATATTGAAAAGACTTAATTTCTTAAGTAATGAAAGGCTTGCCAAAGACAAACTGAAGCACAGAAAGTATTTTGATTAGACATAGAATTTTGTTTCCTCGGAAGTTTTACAATAAAGGTAAAAACAACCTTTTGTAGTTTTATTAAGCACTGTCTAGAGGACCAGGAACAGTACTGGGATGCTGTGGTGCCCTGACAGCCCCAACTTGGGGTGGGACACAAGATGGAAGGCTGTAGGCTCATCGTGGTGCTGGATGGGACCAGTCTGGATACGGTTAAGGTAGAGACAACATATGAACTACTAAACTGTAACAAACACAAGTCTATGTTGTTGAAGAACAGACAGGGCCTTCGGAAAGTGACCAGAGATAGCTCACCAGGGTTTACACATGCTGATAGATGATCCTCTGAACTGACCTGGCTTGCTGCAGGTTTATACCCATACACAGCAGAATTTGCTAATTGAAGTGAACCCCCAGACTTGTATACCTAGAACCTTTGACCCTTCTTGTGGCCTCATGGTTCAGCTTTTACACAAGAACTATCTAACAATCTAAGAAACTCTATGATTTTAACAGAAAGAAAATTAAACTCAAGTTTTGTATCAATACATTATTGAAATAATTTTTAAAAATTACATAAATCTATTTAATTTTAGTCACCTTTGACCTCATAAAATACTTACTTTTTGGAAAACTTCATTCATCTATATATATTTAGGTTTTTATATTCTTATTTTTCTCTTTCTTATTCTGGAAAAGTCAGTTACATCTCATTTTCTACTCATATTTTCTACACAAAGTTGTTTCTTTTCACCCTTATTGTTTCTATAGTTTTATTTTTATATAATGATTACAAACCTAAACTATGAGTAACCTTTGCCTTTTTAGTAAAAATTAGGAAGCAAGCAATTGTGAACTCTCTATCATATATTAGCATCCTATAGTAGATTAGTACATTTATAAATACAAATTATAAAATTAAAAATGTTTAGAGATGTTTTTCAGAGTATAACTTTTAAGGTGGCAAAAATCCAAGTATCCTTTATCTTTTTTAAAAAAATTAAAAAGCAGAAAGTAGGGAAACATATGTTTAGCAATAATTGTTTCAGTCTATTATCTTATTTGAAATTGATAAAGATATTAAGTAAATATCTATTAGTTTAACTTGGTATAAATGTTTACTGTATTTATACCAACATTACTTGTTTTAAAATTTTGCTTGCATTAGATATTAAAAACTAACCATCATTCTTCTGTTAATAAATTTTGTAACTTAGAGATAGCATGCACTTATTTGACTAGTAAACTATTTATCATATTTCAGAGATTGAGAAAAACTATAGAGATTGGATGGTCTTAGTAGAAAAAATCAAGGTAGAAAAAATTGTATGTTTGCATTATATTTAATGTTGACACCTCTGAAAACATGCCTGATTTTATTACACTAACAAACTTAAATTAAATTTTATTTACCAAAGACTATATAGATCACATAAATATATTTGATTTGTTTTATTTTCCAAAAGAACTTATGCACCCCAATATTCATAGTAGTGTTATTTGCAATAGCCAGGTGCTAGAAGCAACCTAAATGCCCATCAGTAAATGAGTGGATCAAAAAACTGTGGTACATTTACCCAGTGGAATATTATGCAGCAGAAAGAAAAAAGGAACTCCCACCCTTTTGTGACTGCATGGATGGAACTGGAAAGTATTGTGCTAAGTGAAATAAGCCAGGCAGTGGAAGACAAATATCATATGACTCACCTATAAGTGGAACCTAATCAGACAAAACAAGCAAATAAACAAAATAGAACCAGAGACTTGGAAGTAAAGAACAAACTGACAGTGACCAGAGAGAAGGGTGGAGGGGGTAAAAGGAGAGAGAATGGGAAGGGGCAAGTCAAGAAACATGTAAAAAGGACCCATGGGCATGGACAATGAGGTGGGGATTGACTGTGGGAGTAGGGGTATGGGTGGGGCAGGGGACAGCAATGGGGGTTAAAGTGGGACAACTGTAATTGAACAAAAGAAAACAGATCGCATACATTTAAAAACATTGGGTTAATTTGTACAACTGGAGAGTTTGGGGAATACTTAATTTACATAAGCACTTATTTTTAAAGAACTGACAGCTGTCAGAGGTGAGGGAGGTTAAAGGACTGGGTGAAAAAGTTGAACGGATTAAACCAAAAACCTCATAGACACAGACAACAGTATAGTGATTACCAGAGGAAAAGGTGTGGGGGAGGTATAAGAGGGTAAAGAACACATAACTGAGCACAGAAAGAGACTTGACTTTGGGTGGTGATCACATAATACAATATAAAGATGATATATTATAGAATTGTACACTTGGACCCTGAATATTTTTATTAACCGATGTCACTCCAATAAATTCAATAAAAATTTAAAAAATAAATACCATGAACACAAGCAAAGTCTCCTTTGAAGAGAAATATAATACTTACATTCACACTTAATCCTGAAAGAAGGAACAGAATGTATCAGTGATCTCTAATAGGCTCCCAAATAGGTGTTTTCATTATCAAAATTTACAAGCATCTACAGAGCTTAGGAAAAAAGGAATCACTTGCTACAAAATTCTCACTAAGTAAATTTTTTTTGAGTTAAAAATGTATCCTTAGGGCACAAAGTTGTATAATTGCCCTGAATTAACTATCAGAAATTTTGTTCAGTGTATTCAGAATTAGTATAACTCTGCTTTCTTGGAGTGGTATTACGAAAGAAGACAACAACACAGACATTGGAGAATAAAAGGCCTCAACTGAAGTTATTCCCTTAGTTCTGATTAGCCGAGTGATGATAAGTCATTTAATTTAATCTCTTTAAACCTCAGTTTCTGCTTCTGGAGAATGGAGATTGTAGCACTTTTTTCCATGGTGAGGACAAATAAAACTGTGAATTAATGCATTTAACATGTTAGTGGTCATGTAGTACATGATTGCTAAATTCTTCAAGATTTGTAATTGTTTTCAAAGAAACAAAATAAAAATGTAAATTTATCACAACATTGAACTATTATTAAACAATAAAAGAATAAATTCAAACTTTCCCTTGACAAAGAAGGCATGATATTGCATCAGTCATGTAGCCTTTTCTATTGCTAACAAACCAGATCTGGTTTGTTTTATACATATTGAATTCCAGGACTCCTTCTATGGCACTTGGGGTCAGCATCATGTGCCTGAATTACTCAGGAGAATTTAAGTCAGGTAAGAAAATCCTTGCTCGGAGGCAGCACAGGTCTAGTGATTTCTAGGACCCAGACTGAAGAAAGTGTCAGGTGTAATTAAATTTATGTTTGCTACTGATGAACACGGACAGCTAGAAAGTCCTTGAAGGGGAGTGGGCAGCATAAGTCATTATACTCAGTAAATGACCTTTCCTGCAAAGGTGAACAACAAGTGAGATACTCATGCAAATGACAAAGAAAGATGACTCACTGTATTTCAATTTATATTACTTTTAGTGGACAGGAATGTTCCAATTCAGGAGGGAGACAAAAGCCTCTATTATTTCTTTGGCAGGTCTTTTTGTTTGTTTTTGACACTGCTTATCTTCCAAATTAGATAAAGTAACAGAAATAGAGGTAAGATTCATGGAGAGGCTTAGATAAGAGAAAGGCCTGTAAAAATTCTGCCTGAAGTAGGACAGAAGAGCAGCCACTACTGAAAGGAGTGGGATCCACCTCGTCACAAGCTAGACAGAAGATGAAACGAGATTTGCTAATAGCTGCTTTCTTTTTATTTCAGAAGATATGGTTACATATACTGCTTCAGTTTTCAACTTAAAAGCTAGTAATGTAGAGGGTTTTCAGAATATTTGAGATTCTTCTATTACCTAGAAAACCTACCTAAGACTTTCAATCTTATCCTAGGCAAATAAGGCTTAAGACATTATCTTTTTCCTTTTCAAGTTGTTGCCTTACTTTTGTTTAAAAATCTTAAAAACAGCATTAGCTGTGAATGAGGAAAGATCCAAATGGTGACAAAGAATACTGAGTAATAATTGGACACAGTAATATACAGAAAGATTACATTATTTTGCCAACAAGAGAACAAAGCTGCTGAACCACTGTGTGACAGCACAGCATGGAGCAGGCTCACATCAGTGACTAAACAGCACAGGGTCACACTGTCCTTGACCATAAATATATAACGCTTTGACTCAGCTTCCATAATTTAGTCTTACCATTCTTGGATATCTATAAAAAGAAAAAGGAGCTCTATTTATCAGTTTTTATAACTGAATACTTAAGGAGAAACATGAAAATATATTAGCATTTCCCACAAGTGATCTAAATAAATAAATAAATAAATAAATAAATAAATACCTGGCTCAGTTATGACTATTTAGTTCTCCCTAATATGCATTCTGTCCCAGCAGTCTTATAGTCAGTTGCACCTAAAACAATTTGAAAATGATGCTCTCACTGTCATCTTTTGAACTGTGTATCTGTACTCATTATAGCATTTTTCTTATGACTGAATGAGGTACCATAAATTAGAGTTTCAGGAACTCTTCATTGACCTTTCTGAAGGAACTTTTTAAGGAGAAAGAATCTATGTTGGGTTTTTAGCACCAGCAGGTCAGAATGTTATGAATCAGGATGTGGGCACTATGAAAAACTGCCTCTCTTCATGTAATTTTAAAAGGAGCTCAGATCCCATGTTAGGAAGCTTTCTGCTGCTGAAGAATGGAGAGATTTCCATAATGCAGCAAAAAAACACACAGACTTACAAATAAAAATTAGTCTCAAGTTTCAAGGGCATAGATTTTCTTACCATTTGAGTGACAACTGCAATGTAGTTCCCTTTCAACTGTATACCACATAAATGTGTTTCCCAAAGTTTTCTGAGTAGAATTCGAATGAGAAGACAATGACCCCAAAACAAAGCTACCATTTTAAAGAGAAACAATCTGCTGCTTATGCTAAGGGTCCCAACTGGGGATTAAAGATTCAACATTGGTATGTGCTTTGACCTTGGACCAAACATGCAACTTTTTGGTGTATGGGATGACGCTCCAATCAATTGAGCCACTTGCCAGAGACAAACTAAAAAGTTTTTACACAGCATAGGAAATCATCGACAAAATGAAAATACAACCCACTAATGGGAGAATATTCTCACCAATAATACATCTGATGAGGGGTTAATATCCAAAATTTATAAAGAACTGATAACACTCAACACCAAAAAAAAAAACCAGCAACCATCCCCCCAAAACAATCCAATTTAAGAAATGGAGAAGTGGCTTTTGGAGAAAAGTTTATATATACTTTTCCAAAGAGGAAATATAGATGGTCAATATATACATAAAAACATGCTCTATATCAATGCTTACCAAGAAATGCAAATTAAACCCACAATCAGATATTACCTCACACTTGTCAGAATGGCTATCACCAACAAATCAACAATAACAAGTGTCGATGAGGATATGGACCAAAAGGAGCCCTCATGCACTGTTGATAGAAACGCAGACTGGTGCAGCCACTGCGGAAACCAGTATGGAGTTACCTCAAAAAACTGAAAATGAAACTGCCTAATAACACAGGAATTCCACTTCTGGAAATTTATCCAAAAAAGTTCAGAACACTAATTTGAGAGAATATATACACCCCTATGTTTACTGCAGCATTATTTACAATAGCCAAGATTTGGAAGCAACACAAGTGTCCAACATTAGATGAGTGTACATAAAAGCTTTGGTACATTTACACAATTGAATACTACTCAACCATAGAAAAGAGGGAAATCTTACCCTTTGCAACAATATAGATGAGCCTGGAAAGTATACTACATTCAATAAGCCAGTCAGAGAAGGACATGTGATACATGATTTCACTCATGTGGAATCTAATTAACAAAATTAACTAACAAGAAAAATAGAGACAGACTTATAGATAGAGAGCAGGTTGATAGCTGTCAGGGGAGAGGGGGCTGTGTTGGGGCTGGGTAGAGAAATTGAGGAAGAAAGAAGACAAGAGAAAAAACTCACGGGCACAAACACAGTGTTGTGAATGCTGGGGGTGGCAGTGTAGGAACAGGAAGAGGAGGGTGTAGGGGGGATAAATTGTGGTGGATGGAGACTTGTCCTGGGGAGGTGAGCATGCAATACCTTGCACAGATGATACATTGTAGAACAGTATACCTGAAGCCTGTATACTTTTGTTAACCACTGCCACCCCAATAAATTCAATGAAAAGGGGGAAAAAAGAAAGCAGGGGTAGCTATACTTATATAAGACAAAATAGAATTTAAGTGAAAGACCATAACAAGAGGTGAAGAATGTCACTATATAAGGAAAAAAGGGCCAATTCATCAAAAAGATATAACATTTGTAAATGTTTATGCATCCAACATAGAAAACCTAAATATATAAGACAAATATTAACATACCAGGAGAGAGAAATAGACAGCAATATAATAATAGTAGGAGACTTCAAAACCCCACTTTCAACAGTGGATCAATCATCTAGATAGAAACTCAATAAAGAAATATTTTCTTTAAGTACGCATTGGATAGATAAACTTAACAGGTATTCATCCAACAGCAGCACAGTACACACTCTTCACAAATGCAGGTGGAACATTCCTGAGGACAGATTATAAGTTAAGTCACAAAACAACTCTGAATAAATTAGAGAAAACTAAAATCATATCAAGTACCTTTTTTGACCACAATAGTATAAACACAGAAATCAATTACAAGAAGAAAACTGAAAAATTCACAAATATGTGGAGATTAAACAACATGCTTCTGAACAACTGATGAGTCCAAAAAAATTTTTTTTATAATGAATTTTTTAAAAGATTTTATTTATTTATTTTTAGAGAGGGAAGGGAGGGAGGGGGGAGAGAGAGAGAGAGAGAGAAACATCAATGTGCGGTTGCTGGGGGACATGGCCTGCAACCTAGGAGTGTGCCCTGACTGGGAATCGAACCTACGATGCCTGGTTCGCAGCCCGCGCTCAATCCACTGAGCTACACCAGCCAGGGCAAGTCAAAAAAAATTTTAAACTTTATAAAAATCTATTGAGACAAATTAAAACAGAAATATATATACCAAAATTACAGGATGCAGCAAAAGAAGTTCTACAATGGAAGTTTATAGTGTTGAATGCCTAAAGTAAGAAAAAATAGATTTCAAATAAACTAACTTTATATATTAAAGAAGTAGAAAGGGAAGATTAAACTAAGCTCTAAATTATCAGAAGGAAGGAAATAAATATTAGAGCAGGGGATCAAGATGGCAGCATAGGCAAACACAGCTCAACTCCTCACACAACCTCGTCACAATTACAACTAAAATATAGAATACCCATCACTCATAACTATCAGAATTTGAGTTGAATGGAAGTCTGACAACTATGGAATTAAAGAAACCATATCCATCCCTGGTTGGTGTAGCTCAGTGGATTGAGCGTAGCCTGTGAACCAAAGGGTCATTGGTGCGATTCCCAGTCAAGGAGTTGGGCCAGGTCTCTGGTGGGGGTTGTGTGAGAGGCAACCATACATTGACATTTCTCTCCTTCTCTTTCTCCTTCCTTTCCCTTCTCTCTAAAAATAAATAAGTAAAATCTTTAAAAAAAGAAAAAAAGAAGAAACCATATTCATCCAGGCTGGTAGGAGGGATAGAGATGCAGAATGGGCTGGTTCCACATCCATGTGTAGTAGATAAAAATTCAGGAGGGATATCTTGGGAGTCAGGAGTCTCAGCCTCACACCAGGCCCCCTAACTGAGAGATCCAGTGTCAGGAATATAAGCCCCCAAACTTCTGGCCACAAAAATCAGTGGGGATTGAGTCAGTTGAAGAAACTTTTGGAGTCCCAAGAACTTCCCCTTAAAGAACACATACACAGTCTTAAATCTGAATCACTCCCTCTGAGCTCTAGCACCAGGGTAGAAGCTTAAAAGGCACCAGTGGCATAAAGGGAAGAACTGAAGTGTCTGGCCTCAAGATGGGGTCTGGGTAACAATTTTTCTCAGAGGGAAAGGTGGGCAGAGGCCATTGTCCCTTTTCTGAGACCTACCCCCAGAGAGCCACAGAGCTGGCAGGTGGGTGTCATTTCTGAGACTCCATCAACATTGCTAACACTGTGTGCCCTGCCCTGGAGGTCTCTTAAGACTCCCTCCCACCCAACTTATGGGCCCACCCAAACTGTTAACTGTGACTTTTCCATATGAATGGCTGGTCTTGGCTCATGTTTCATAACTTCCTACATCTTTTCAAACAAGCAACAGCTGGCTTCAGTGAGACCCTAGCCCCTACCTCCCCCTGCCCCCGCCATGTCTTAACTTGGGAATCTCCAAGCCCAGCACAAGTAGCGGCCATCTCAGATTTCTTTATACTTTATGCATGGTGGTCCCAGGCAGAACATAGGTGGCAGCTGACCTTGGCCTGCACCACCAAGGAAACCCCAGAGTCTGCACACCCATTATATAGCTACAGACCACATTGGAGCACCCCCACCCTGTTCTACACAGCTGATCCTCTATGAAGAGTAGAGATTGGTGGTTAGTGGTCATAGCCAGCCCTTATAGTTGACTGGCCTGGGTAAATCCCTCCCATTGACTTGCCAGCAGCAATCAAGGCTCAACTATAAGAGTCCACATGATGGGCATACCTCAAGTACTCAGCTTTGGTGATAGGGATGCTATGTCACTGGACTCTATAGGATACCTACATTAGGCCATGCTACCATAACTAGGAGTCATAGCAGCTCTTCCTAATTCATAGACAGAAACAGAGGCAGCCAAAATGAGGAGGCAAAGAAACATGGCCCAAATGAAGGAACTGATTAAAACTCCAGAGAAAGTACTAAACAAAATGGAGATAAGCACTTTATCACATGCACAGGTTAAAACACTGGTTATAAGGATGCTCAAGGACCTCAGCAGCATAAAAAAGATCTACTCAGAAGTGATGGATATACTAAGTGAAATAAAGAACAATTTATAGGGAAATAACAGAAGAGTGGATAAAGCCAAGAATCAAATCAATGCTTTGCAACATAAGGAAACAAAAAAGAACCAATCAGAACACAAGAAGAAAAAGAAATTAAAAAACAAAAACAAAAAATGAGGATAGTGGAAGTAGCCTCTGATACAACTTCAAGAGGTCCAACATTCACATCATATGGATACCAGAAGGAAAAGAGAAAAAGCAAGAAATTGGGGATGTATTTGGGAAAAAAAAAAAACAATGAAAGAAATTTTCCTTAAGTGTGTAAAGGAAATAGACATGCAAGCCCAGGAAGCACAGAGAATCCCAAACAAGATGGATACAAAGAGGCCAACTCCAAGACACATCAAAATTAAAATGCTAAAGGTTAAAGATAAAGAGAGAATCTTAAAAGCAGCAAGAGAAAAGCAGTTCATTACCTTCAGGGGATTTCCCATAAGACTTTCAGCTGATTTCTCAAAACAAATTTGCTAGCTAGAAGGGACTGGCAAGAAATATTCAAAATCATGAGAAGCAGGGACCTACATCCAGGATTGCTTTATCCAGTAAAAATATCATGTAGAATTAAAGGACAGATAAAGAGCTTCCTCACCAAGAAAAATACTAAAAAAATTTATCACCACCAAATCATTATATGAAATGTTAAAGGGACTCTTAAGAAAAAGATCAATCTATGAAAAATAAAATGGCAAATAATACATATCTATCAACAATTGAATCTAAAAAAACAATCAAACAAAAATGACAGAGGCAGAATCATGGATACGGAGAGCATTTTTATGGTTGCCAGAGGAGAGATAGTTTAGGGAATTGGTGAAGAGGTCAGTGGATTAAGAAGTACCAACACGTAGTTATGGAGTAGCCATAGGGATGTAAAGCATAGGAAATGGAGTAGCTGAAGAACTTATATGCATGACACATGAACATGAACAATGGTGTGGGGATTGCCTGAGTGTTTGGGGATTGTTGGGTGGAGGGGGGTAATGGGAGCATTGGAACAACTGTTATAACATAGTCAATAAAATATAATAAAAAAGAAAGAACAAAATAAAGATTATAGCAGAATATAAATGAAATAGAGACTACAAGAAAATAGATCAATGAATATAAGAGCTGTTTTTTGGTAAGGATAAACAAAATAGAATTTTTTTTACTAGACTCACAGAGAATAAAAGAGAGAAGACTCAAACAAACATAATTATATATAAAAGGACACATTATAACTGATATTCACAAATACAAAGATTTGTAAGAGATTACTATGAACAAATATACACCAACATATTGGACAACCTGAAAAAATAAATTTCTGGAAATATACAACCTGCCAAGACTGAATCATGAAGAAATCAAAGAGCTGAATGGAACAATTACTAGTAAGATTAACAGTAACAAAATATCTCCCAACAAAGAAAAGTCAAGGACCAGATAACTTCACTGGTGAATTCTACCAAACACTTAAGAATTATTACCAACTCTTCTTGAATTCTTTCCTCCCTTGCCCCAAAAGGAAAAAAAAAAAAAAAATTCCCAAACATTTTAGAAGGCCAGGATTACCCTGATACAAAAACCAGAGAAGGACTCAAGAAGAAAGAAAATTATAGGCCAATATCCTCAATATAAAGAGATGCAAAAATCTTTAACAAAATATTAGCAAATCAGACTCTGGTCAAGATGGAGGCATAGGTAGACACATGTTCCCTCCTCACATAATCAAAAGAAGGACAACAACAAATTTAAAAACAAAAAAATAACCAGAATTGCCAGAAAATAGAACTGTATGGAAGTCCACGACTGAGGAGTTAAAGAAGAAACATTCATCCAGACTGGTAGGAGGGTTGAAGACGGGCAGTCTGGGTGGAGAGGATAAGTGGCAAGGTGGTGGCTGGCAGACCAGGCAGTCCCACATTTACATGCAGATAAACTGGGAGGAACAAGTGGGAAATGAGACAGACCAAATAACCCTTTATTTCCAGCATGGGGAAATAAAGTCTCAAAACCTCTGACTGAATAAACCTGTGTGGGTTGAGGCAGCAGGAGAAACTCCCAGCCTCACAGGAGAGTTCGTTGGAGAGACCCACAGGGTTCTATAATGTGCACAAAAGTACCACCTGGGAATCAACAACCGAAGGGCCCAATTTTCTTGCGGGTAGCAGGGGAAGTGATGGAAAGCTTGCTGATAGCCCAGCAAATAACACTGTTCCCTCTCTGAGCCTGCCCCCACAGACAGCACCACAATGCAGTGATATGAGTTGCCCTGCCCTGGAAATACCTAAGGCCCTACCTCTTACTACATAACAAACAGAGACAAAAAATATATATATATGGTCCAAAGGGAAGATCAGGTCAAAGCTTTGGAAAAAATACAACTAAGTGAGGAAGAGATAGCCAGCTATCAGATGCATAGTTCAAAACACTTTTAATCAGGATGCTCACAGAAATGGTTGAGAATGGTTGAGTATGGTTGCGAATAGAGGAAAAAGTGCAGGCTATGCAAAGTGAAATAAAGGAAAATGTACAGGGAACCAACAGTGAAGGGAAGGAAACCAGGACTCAAATCAATGGTTTGGAGCAGAAGGAAGAAATAAACATTTGACCAGAACAGAATGAAGAAACAAGAATTCAAAAACAAGAATAGAGGCTTAGGAACCACTGGGACAACTTTAAATGTTCCAACACCAGAATCATAGGGGTGCCAGAAGGAGAAGAGGAAGAGAAATAAATTGAAAACTTATTTGAAAAAATAATGAAGGAGAACTCCCCCAATTTGGCAAAGGAAATAGACTTCTAGGAAGTCTAGGAAGCTCAGAGAGTCCCAAAGAAGTTGCACCCAAGGAAGCACACTCCAAGGCACATCATCGTTACATTACCCAAGATCAAAGATAAGAAGAGAATCTTAAAAGCAGCAAGAAGAAAGGAGACAGTTACCTATAAAGGAGTTCCCATAAGACTGTCAGCTGATTTCTCAAAAAAAATCCTAGCAGGCAAGAAGGGGCTGGAAAGAAGTATTCAAAGTCATGAAAGTCAAGGACCAAGACCTCCAAGGATCTCCAACCAAGATTACTCTATCCAGCAAAGCTATCATTTAGAATGGAAGGGTAGATAAAGTGCTTCTCAGATAAGATCAAGTTAAAAGAGTTCATCATCACCAAGCCATTATTATATGAAATGTTAAAGGGACTTATCTAAGAAAAAGAAGATCAGAAACTATGAACAGTAAAATGACAACAAACTCACAACTACCAACAACTGGACCTAAAAAACAAGAACAATAATTAAGCAATCAACTAGAACAGGAACAGAATCACAGAAATGGAGATCACATTGAGGGTTATTCATGGGGAGGAGGAAGATGAGAATGAGGGAGAGAATGAGGGGAAAAGGTACAGGGAATAAGAAGCATAATTTGTAGGCATAAAATGACATGGGGGGGTTTAGAATAGTATAGGAAATAGAGAAGCTAAATAACTTATATATATGACCCATGAACATGAACTTTATGGGGGAGAATGCTGGGGGGGTGCAAAGTGAAGGGGGATAAAGGGGAGAACACGTGGGCCAACTGTAATAGCATAATCGATAAAATATATTTAAAAAATTAACAAATCAAATTTAAAAGTATGTTAAAAGAATCACACACCATAATCAGTGCAATTTATTCCAGTGCTGCAAGGATAGTTCAACTTCCATCAATTAATCAACATAAACCACATTAATAAAATGAAAATTAAAAACTACATAATCATCTCAATAGGTGCAGAAATAGCATTTGTCAAAATTCCTTATCCTTTCATAATGAAAAGTTCCAACAAAATGTGTAGAGAGTGAATATAGCTTAATAAAGAAACTATATATGACAAATCCACAGCTAACATCATACTTAGTGGTAAAAAGCAGAAAGCTTTTCTTCTAAGACCAGGAACAAGACCTGGATGCTCACTCTCTCGTTTTTATTCAACATAGTACTAGAAGTCCTATGAAGAGCAAATAGGCAAGACAATTTTTTTAAATCATTCAAAACAGAAAGGAAAAAAATAAAATTGTCTCCATTTTTAGATGACATGATATTAGATATAGAAACCCTAAAGACTCCACCAGAAACACTGTTAGAAGAATAAACAAATTCATTGAAGTTGCAGGGCACAAAATCAACATACAAAAATCAGTTTGTTTGTAAACACTAACAACAAACTATCAGAAATAGAAATTAAAAATAATTCCATTAACAATAGCATCAAAAAGAATAAAATACTTAGGAATACATTTAACCAAGGAGGTAAAAGATCAGTGCACTGCCAACTGTAACACACTGATGAAAGAAATTGAAGACACACATAAATGGAAATATATTCCATCCTCATGGATTAGAAAAATTAATATGGTTAAAATGCCCACTCTACCCAAAGTGATCCATAGATTCAATATAATTCCTATAAAAATACCAATGTTATTTTTCAGAAGAATATTTTTTAGAAATCCTAAAATTTGTATGGAACCATAAAAGATCCCACACAACCAAAGCAATATTGATTTAAAAAAAATAAAATAAGAAAAACTGGAGGTTTTTTATGTTCTGACTTCAAACTGTATTATAAGCTATAGTAATCAAAACAGTATGGTATCGGTATAAACACAGAGACATGCAGATCAATGAAACAGAGTAAAGAACTCAGAAATAAATACATGCATGTATGGTCACCCAATATTTGACCAGGGAGCCAAGAATACTTAATGGGAAAAGGACAGTCTCTCCAATAAATGGTGTAGGGAATTTGGACAGCTGCACACAAAAGAATGAAACTGAACTATTATCTTTCAAAATATACAAAATCAACTCAAAATGGCTTATAATAAGACCTGAGACTGAAAAACTCCTACTAGAAAACTTAGAGGGTAATATCCTTGATATCAGTCCTGGCAATAATATTTTCAATTTGACAACAAAAGCAAAGATAGCAAAAGCAAAAATAAACAAGCTGGACTACATCAAATCAAAAAGCTCATGCACAGCAAGGAAAATCATCAGCAAAATGAAAAGACAATCTATGGAAAGAGAGAAAATACTTGCAAAATATTTATCTTAGAAAAAGTGAACACCCAAAATATAGAAGAAAAAAAAAAACCCTCGCCACAACTCAATAACAAGAGAGGGAGAGAGAGAGGGAGGGAGGGAGGGAGGGAGGGAGGGAGGGAGGAGAAAGAAAGAAAGCAGATCTCAAAATAAGCAGAGTGCAATGAATTGATGTTTCTCTCCTTTTTTTTCCTCCCTTCCCCCTCTCTAAAAATAAATAAATAAAATATTTTTAAAAATAGGCAGAGTAACTGAATAAATGTTTTTCTGAAGAAGACATATAATGGTTAACAAGTACATGAATAGATGTTCAACTTCTGGAATCATCAGGGATATGTAAGTAAAAACCACAATGAGATATCATCTCATACATGTTAGAATGGCTATGATAAAAAAAGGCAAGAGAAAAGTTTTTTGAGGATGTAAAGAAAAGGGAAAACTTTTGCACTGTTGGTGGGAATGTAAACTGGTGAAGCCACTATGGAAAACTGTATGGAGATTCCTCAATAAATTAAAAATACAACTGTTATATGATCCAGGAATCCCACTTCTGGGTATATGTTCAAAGGAAATCAAATCAGTATTTCAAAGATATATCTGCACTCCCATGTTCATTGCAGTGTTATTCATAATTGACAAGATATAGAAACAATCTAAATGTTTTCCAATGGATGAATACATAAAAATAATATCAAAATATTACTATTCAGCTATGAGAAAGAAGAACATCCTGTTCTTTGTAACAACATAGTTGAAACCTGAGGGCATTACGTTAAATGAAATAAGTTAGACAAAGAAAGACAAGTACTGTATACTCTCACTTATATGTGGGATTTAAAAAGAAAACAAAACCTCAACATAAAAATTGAGACTACCATGGTGGTTACCAGAGGCTGGGAAGTTGAGGGGAAAGGGTAGTTGTTGGTCAAACGGTATAAGCATCCAGTTATAAGACGAATAACCACTGTAGATCTAATACACAGCATGGTGACTATAATTAACAATACTGAATTACATACCTGAAAATTGTTCAGACAGTAAATCTTAAGTATTCTCACCATACAAGAAGAAATGGTAACTGTGTGATGTGATGCAGGGATTAGTTAGTTGATGCTATGATGGTAATTAGTTTGATATATATAAGTATATCAAATCAACAACTTGTACACCTTAACCTTATACAATGGTATATGTCATTATATTAACAAAACTGGAGAAAAGCAATTCATTAAAAAGTCTATAGTGAGTATTATTACATATTCACTACACTATGTTTTGTTCAAAGTAATGTAATAATAACTAATACTTATAGAATGCTTATTGAGTTTCAGCCACTGTTGTAAGCACACAAGACAACTCTATAAAATAGATGATAGTGATTTTTTATATATTTACCTCACATAATCCTAGGGAGTACTTAATAACTGGACATAGGAAGAAGAGAAACCAAGGTAAAGCTAAGAGTATTAGCAGCAGCAATTCAAGACGCTTCTCTCTGAAGTTGAGTAATTAACTCTACTTCAGAAACACGGACAGTTTTGTCTCAATTATCAAAGATCTAATTCCCAGAGGAGAAGCATAGTTAGCTCAGCTTAAGTATCTACCCTATGGATCAACCAGCATTGCCTAGAGTGGCAGAGTCACCAGTTAAGACATAGTCATTGGAAGCCCATCTGTATGTCCTCACTGATCCCTGAGATGGGTGAAGTTGGGGAAAGGGGACAGGAATAAAGTTATAATCCAGGAAGTTCACCCCAGCTCTTGTCTCCCTTACTCTGTGAAGCCCGAGGCAGAAGTAAACAATGAGTGGGAACTATTGATTCAACTAACATTTAGAAAATGTTTCCTGAGTACCCAAGCTGTGCCTGGCACTTTAATAATTTGCATTTGTATAATATGGTTTACAAAGATTTGTACATAGGCCTTTCTTTTTTTATCCTCAAAACAACTACAGAAACATAAGTAGTACAGATAACATTCTTCCCTATTTTTACAGATGAAGAAACTCAAGCTGACAAGTAGCTTGCCCCAAAATCACATGTTTGGAAAGGGGGAGTGGAACTGGACTCTAACCCATGACTTTTTAATCCCCAGCTAGGTCAGTCCTCTCCCTGTTAATAGCTGATGTATTTAGTACTGACTCCGGGAAGAAGAACTGAGAGCAACTTATTTCACTGAGAAGGAGGAACTTAATGTCCAGGGAGGCGAATAATAGGGTCCGGATGAAAGATTTCACTAGCAATAAAATAAAAATGATAGCAGAGAGAGAATTTATTCAGAAAAAAAAATAGCAAAATTGTTGAAGAGATTTATCTGATAAATGACAATGCGGAATAAAATAGACTTTGTTATTCTCATAGAGAAAAGAATCACTCTATGGAATAAATAGAGCAATTTTCTCTGACAATATGAAAAAAAACTCCACACTTAGATCAAGATGATGAGCAATGTCAGGACAGCATTCGCTTGGAGAAGAAAATCAGTACTGAAAAATATCAGGCTTAATTTTAAAATCCTTGGAGAAGGTACCCTATAGCATTACTAACGGAATGCTTTGTTGCAGGAACTCTTCTTTGCATATCTCTGTCACAGAAGGGTTGAAATTGGAATTATAGAGCAAATGAAATTGGCAGGTCAATGCCTCAGTCTCCTCCTCAGCCAAGTTAATTCCTCATTAGGAAATATTCCCAGGCTTTTCCTCATGAGGGTAAGGCACGGAGATAACAAGAATTAAAAAAAAAAAAAAATTGGCTAAGTATCTTTTTCTACAAAGAAAATAATTATTTCACCTTGCTTTCTGGATTTCCTGTTCAGGTAATTCTATCATGTTACTTCTAAACACATCTGATCTACAATGAAGAGATAATTTTAGCAAAACAGAATACCATTGCTCCCATAGCCCCTTGTTGCTATGAGATGAAGGATAGCATTTTGCCTCTGCAGTTATTAAATCTAAACATTGAGACTTTAAAATTCAATATGTTTTCCACCAGACTTATCCTGCAGATGGGTTCCAAAGATGTCAGCTAGCTGAACTGTCAGTAGTGTGGGCACTGTCATCCTCCACGATAAATGTTGGATTGGTTTTATATTAGCTCACTCCCTCGTTACTGAAAGAAAAACTTTTCTGTTCATGTCATGCTAAAGGTTCTTTCATACCTCTGAGATATGGAAAGGGGGAAAAAGCAAGTTGCAGAACAATGTTTCACATTCATTGGTGTGTGCTCCAGTGTCTAGAACAAAAAACTAGACGGCGGAACACGAAACAGTCGAGAATTGTTACATCTGGGGAAAGGAGGGGAAAGTGGGAGGAGTGGCAGATGGGAGAAGGGGAACATTCATGATTTTTTTCTAAATATTTCTGTGGTTTGAATCTTTTACAACAATAACATATTCATGTATGACTTTGTGATTTTAAAAGAACAATAAAATATTCATTCAGTCAGTGAGAAATGGGGCTTTTTACTCACAATGCTGCTTAGAGATTGATTTTTGTGAAACCAGTTAGTGGTCTTAGTGTCTAAGGCATATTTTTGTTTGGATCTGTTACCTGGTAGTTCATTCTTCTAGAAGATTTCAATTTTTAAAAATAAGTTATTTTAAAACAATTAAAATGTTAAATGCTCTTAAGATTTTAAATTTTTATAGCATTACACAGAATCTTTCCAGAAATGAGAATATACCACCACAAATTTAAAGATGGAATCATAACTTTTCTTCAATACCTTTCCAGAATGAAGATACCAAAAAATTGTTTTTAATTTGTAAGTTACTTGCAAGGTACCATCCCTTATCTATAGCCATTTATCAAACTGTACAAGTTTTAAACCCTGGCTTTAGGTCCCTAAACCATTTATTTATTGTTTTTTTTTTCTCTGCAGTTTAATAATTATCATTACAAGGGTTGTATAAGTATACACTTGTTTAAAGGCACAGAGGAAGGAGAGAAGGAAGACTCTCAAGCCGTCCTTCTTGGTCATTTTGACAAGCTGAATATCTTCAGTTTACCTACCTCAGCTCCAAATGTAGGCATTCTAGGTGCCTGCTTTGGGACTTTCATTTTTTTTGCACTTTTTGTGGGCAATCTTGCCTTTATCCAAGTCTCAGTTAACACATGTCCACGTAATATTCTCAAATCTGTGTGTGTAGTCCACATCTCTCTAGTGAGCACCAGATTCCTACCTCCAGCTCATATTAAATGTCTCCAATCAGATGCTTCACTGGCATGAGAAACTTAAAAAATATAAAAGGGAACTTATATCTCTCTACCATACCTCTTCCCCCACCCCCTGCTGCCGGAGATATTTGCAGAATCTAGAGACAACCAAGGTGGAGAAATACTGCTGGCAAATGATGGATAGATCCAGAGATGCTGCTAAACATCCTACAATTTATAGGACGTGTTCTTCTACGCACACAGCAAATCATTTTCTGACCCAAACTGTCAATAGGACCAACTTTGAGAAAAGGTTAATTTTCCAAATGGTTAAGAAATAGTTAATTTAACAGTTAATTAAAGACTAATGGTTCATCTCAGTGAACAAGAACACTGTCATCCATTCTCAAAGTCATCCCTATTTTCTCCCTCTCTCTCACTTCCCACATCTACATGTTTATCAATCCCAGACATTCTAGATATAATCAATTTCCATGTTGCCATTGTCACAGCCAAGACTTTAACTCATACTGTTTCCTGGAAAACACCTCTCTTTTTCTTAATCTCCCCTCTTCCAATCACCCTCCACACCAGTTTCTTCACTAATGCCTGAGGAGTCTATCTGAAACACAAATATATTCAGGCCACTCTCATGTAAAAACCATCATATCGCTCTCATTGTCTGTGGATCAAGTTCAAAGCTGCCTATTCTCTTCTTGTCTGATCCCTTTAGATCTTTTCAGTTTCTTTTTTCCCAAATGCCTTATGTTGACCAGCAGCTTCCCAAATCTTCTATGCATACTAATTACTTGAAGATGTAGAAATTATTGCTATCTTTTAGGTTGTGTGCTTTTATGTCAGCATGGAGTATCATTCTGTTACTCTACTTTTCTAGTTCATTCTTACTTATTATTCAAGACACAGTTCAAATGTAACTTGTCTAAGAATACTTTTTTCCATAACCAACACAAATCTATAGGGAATGCCCATACTTGTTATGGTTCATGACTGAAAATAACAGAATGAGATTCTGAATAACTTAAGTAGAAAGAAAATTCATTAAAAGGGTATTAGTAGCTGTCCAGGGTTGAATGGTGCCTTACAAAAATTTATGTCCGCCCAGAGCCTGTAAATGTGACCTTATTTTAAAATAAGGCATTTGCAGATGTAATCAAGTTAAAATGAGATCATAATTGGTGAGGGTGCACCCTAAATCCCATATGACTTGTGTCCTTATAATAAAGTTTGGACACAGAGATGCATACCCACAGGGAAGAACATGATATACACGTGAAGACAGAAAGAGAGTATAAAGTAATACATCTCGCAAGGATCTGCATGGATTCTTGACAACAGTCAGAGGCCAAGGAGAGACACATGGAACAAATTCTCCTGCAGAGCCTTCAGAAGGATCCAACCCTATGACACCTTGATTTCAGACTTTCAGGACTGAGATATAATTTCTGTTGTTTAAGCTACCAGTTTGTGGGTATTTGTTATAGCAACTCTAGCAGACTACTATAGTATTCCAGACAATCAATAGGGTAAAAATATGCATTGCTACTAAGTAGTCAAAGTACAATTAAAATCTTGCTCTGGAATGATTTTCTTAGAAGAAATTTTTCTTTGGATACCTACCATTATCATCCATAGATGCTTCTGGTACTACTGGGCTCCATCACATGTTGACATTTATTAGTGCACCCTGAATCTTCAGCTATCCCCAGGTACCATCAGTTCTTTCCAACTCCCCATGTGCCTTTGTCTCACTCTCTCAAGTGAAAAGTGCTCTTAGAGGAACCAGCAGTATAATTTGTGAGGCCCAGTGAAAAATGGAAATGAGGGTCTCTTATCCAAAAATTATTAATAATTTCAAGACAGCAGCATATTAAATTAAATGCTGGATCCTTCTAAGCATAGGTCACGCACTCATGATGCTAGTCTTGGCTATTGGTCATATTTGGGTTGACATACCTATAGTCTTCACTGAGAGGATTCAGAGTACTCTCTACTCTTCTCAGTCTTTATCATGAAAAACAAGGCCCTCCCTCCCATGTATGTTTGCTTTCCTCTAAAATAGGAAGGTAGTCTGGTGTTTGGCAACAAAAAGACACATGTTCCAAGGTAGAGCTTACATATATGACATAGCACTGCATTATAATTGACTACTTTCATATCTGTCTCTTTTGCTAAACTGCTATAAAACAAATGCTTAGTTGGACAACTACAGTCTTCTTTTCCTGTGGCCAACACTTTAAATCAGAGATGACTCACATAAATGATATATGAAATTTTCATTTCCTTGATGTTTTTCTCCTTGAGTAGATAATTTTATTCTAACCATATGAAATATGTACAGGAAATTTTGCTGCTTTGTGCTTATTTTATATCTACTAAGTTGGAAGAAAGTGCATTTTTCTAAGTATCGGTTATACCAAAGAAGCATTAAATGTATTAAAATAAAAAGTATTGTCCAGGCTCAGTCTTTTAAATCTCAACTATTTTTAGTCAATTCAATTTCCATATGTCCTACTTCTTTTCTACCGAGTAGTAATGGCCTATCTTTTCTGACAGCCCCCAAATGACTTCATGTGCTCATCCAGTTTCTGTTCCAGCTTTACTAGGCAGTCCAACCTCTGGAAAGATTGGATCTCAAAACTGAATGAACTCTCCACATTCTCTTTTGAAAGATAAACATGCACTCTATAAACTTCATTGGCCTAAACAACAGAAACATCTGTTTAGAATCATGTGGAACTTTTTGGCTGAGTTCAGCAACAAGGAGGCTTAGGAAGTGTGTTCATCAGCTGTGTTCTGCAGCACCCAAACATCATCGCTGGTCAAAATGATGCACTGTAGAGATTACCAAGCATGGGAATAACTAAACTGGATAGCTATCCATAAACAATCTTCGGTAATGCTTTTACACTGTCCTCACATCCCACAGTTTTGTCTTCCATGAGAAATAATTTTAGGACATAAATAAGCATGAAATGTAAAAGATTGTGGAAATAGACAAGGTTGTTAGATACCATAAATGGACATAAATATAGAGTTAGAACAAACTCTATAGAACAAAATGTAGATGACCCTCCCAAAGGTCATTTACTGTACCCGCCAAATCCTGTAGTCAATTATTCTCACCAAATTAAAAAGTACAAAAAATTCTTCTCTGCTGGTTACAAGTAAAATGGAAAATATTATCATCCTTAGAAGTACAGTCCTGTGAGTTCGGTGACTCAACAGTGAGTGGAGACATGTTTATCAAGTACCTACCATATGACAGGCTCTGTTAAAAATCATATGGATTATTATTGGTCATAATAGCTCTACAAGGTGGGTTGTATTATCTCCATTAGATGAAGGAAAGAAATAAAGGTCAGAGAGCTTAAATGACTTACTCAAAATCAAAAAGTTAATGAATGAAAAGATTAAACTATAAACTCAGAATTCTTTTACTGTTGATACTGTTCTTTTTATTAAGCTATATAAACTACTCTTTTAAATTTTAAGTGTGTCAGACATTTTACATATGCCCTTTTAAGTCATCCATACTTTAGTAGGAATTAAGTTACCAGATAATTTGAAACATTACAGATAATAAAGAGCAGGTTTTGAGAGAGTAGATATCGAAGAGACTCCCTAGAGAATGCTAGGAGTAGATAATAAAGAAAAATTAATAGGGAAGTTTGAGAGAGCTGAAGCAAATCCATCCATTGTACATTTTTATCAAGTTCAGTCTTATCTCCATGTATTTTTGTTGGGAAAAAAAATGACAGAAGAAAATGAAAGAATAAGTACCCAACTTTATACAAATATTATAAAATATAAGGTATTTTATGATTACTTGATTTTACTGAAGTTTTTACAAGTTATATATATATATAAATATATAAACATTTCACCTAAGAACTCTACTGCTCCTTTTAGTAATAACTTTTTAAATATTATACATGATTATTTATATAGATGGTACCTTACTTATGATTATTTGATTTATAATTTTTTGACTTTACAATAATGCAAAAGAAAGATACTTTTAGTAGAAACCATACTTTGAATTTGATCTTTTCCAGGTCTAGCAATATGCAGTAAGAGACACTCCTCTGATGCTGGGTGGTGACATGCAATCATAACAGTAAACAACCATGCTATACAGTGTACTGTTTGCTGGCATGTTTTGGATATTGTATTTTGTGTATTCACATCCCATTATGTCTATAAAATGCCCATCTGTGCCTCCTATTTCTGGTGATAAAAAGAGGAAGGCAATTATTCTTGAGATGAAACTCAAGATAGTTGCCCCATTGTAGGCTAATGTAAACATTCTGAGCACATTTAAGGTGGGCTGAGCTAAGCTATGACATTCAGGTTAGGTGTATTAAATGCACTTTTAATTTATAATGGGTTTATCAGATGTAAGCTCATCATAAGTTGAGGAGCATTATACAAACATACACATATGTATGCAGTGTATGTGTGTAGCAGTTACATTTAATACATCCACAGAGAATCTGTTTGACTTTTATTTACCATTAAAATTCTGGCAACAAAAAAAAAGTATTTGAAGTCCTGAATTCACTACTTTCTACATGAACTGTAGCTGTATCATTCAGATTCAAATTAAAATACAGCTGACTGAAAATAAAGGTTGAAATAGAATCACCAAGTTCTCTGACCTCAAGCAAAAAAGAAATGACAACTGTTTAAACAAATGGTTTTCATACTTTATTTTCCAAAAATGTTACTGTTACTTTTGTACTGAATGCCAAGGGCTGAGCCCTGGGAAGCTTAAAATCACAAGTCCACTACCTAATTCAACAATTAAAAAAAATATCTGAAATTAGGGTTCCCCCTGTATTGTTTTGAGCCCAGATTTTCATCAAAGCTTAGGTATAGAACAGTAAGATGGGCTTTTAAAGATACTGCTATGATTACTTAACATAATGCTTTCCAGTTCCATCCATGCTATAACAAAGGGTAGGAGCTCCTTCCTTCTTTCTACTGTGTAGTATTCCATTGTGTAAATATACCACAGTTTTTTGATCCACTCATTTACAGATGTGCATTTAGGTTGCTTCCAATACTTGGCTATTGTAAATTGTGCTGCTATGAACATGGGGTGCATAGGTTCTTTTGAATTGGTGTTTCAGAGCTCTTAGGATACAATCCCAGCAGTGGAATTGCCAGGTCAAAGGACAGTTCCATTTTTAGTTTTTTGAGGAAAGTCCAAACGAATGCTAAGTGAAATAAGCCAGGTGGTGAAAAACAAATACCATATGATCTCACTTATAAGTTGAAACCTAATCAGCAAGACAAACAAGCAAGCAAAATATAACCAGAGACACCGTAATAAAGAACAAACTTACAGTAATTAATAAGGAATAGGGAATACCCCCCAAAGGGAAGGAGGGAGGAGGATGGGTAGTAATGGGGGGTAAAAAAGAAGGGGAAGGGTCATTAAGGAACATATATAAAGGACCCATGGATAAAGCCAAAGGCGGGTAGGGTTGAGGGTGGGAGGTGGGGGTCTGCAGGGTGGGGGAGGGTAGTGGGGGGCAAAATGAAGACAACTGTTCTTGAACAGCAATAAAAACAAAAATAAAAAAGAGGAAAAAGAGATTGCTATGATTAAAAAGGTAATGCATGTTTATTGAAACAATTAAAAAGACAGAAAAGCATATGTCTATTATCCCAATATTATTCCAATATTCATAACCATCCTTAATGTGTGAATGTATGTGAATAACCATGCAGTAATTTAGATAGAGTGATAGAAAGAACGCAGTGGCATCCTAGTAAAATAGTATGATGCTTTTAAAAATTCAGTTAATTGCCCTGGCTTGTGTGGCTCAGTAGACTGAGTGCCAGCCTGTGAATCAAAGGGCCACCAATTCAATTTCCAGACTAGGATGCATGCCTGAGTTGCAGGTGGGGTGTGTGTGACAGGCAACCACACATTGATGTTTTTCTCCCTCTCCTTCTCCCTCCCTTCCCTCTCTATGTGTAAATAAATAAAATCTTTAAAAAATAAAACACATATTTTAAAAATAAGGTAAAACTTCAATTAATTTCATAGAATAATCTCATCATAGACAACTTGGTGAATATAGAAAAATAATAATCACCCATACCTAAAACCCTTATAAAGATACTACTGTATTTTTGTGTCATTTTGCTGTGAATGCTGCTGATGATACTGCAGGCACTGATTTTTAGGCAAATATTCAGATACAAGATAGAAGAAAAGATGAAGAGGGAGACCTGATGATAGATAATATCTACCGTGGCCGGTTTATTAATCTCTTTCAATTTAGCCCACAAAGACCCAGGTCTTTCAATAAGAGCTTTAGGGATCCAGGAAAACATGATTGAAATTCTTTGGCATTAAAAATGACATCTCTATTTTGCTTTTGTGGATAGAAGCAAATGTACTGTATCCAACTGGCCAATTTTTTAAATAGTTTAGACATTGTTAACAGGGGACAAGCACAAAATGACAGCCAGTGGTTTTGAGTGTTCCCCATCTACATTATGGGAATAACAGAGATAATAAAAAACTTTTCCTACTATTATCAAGTAAGTAGACGCAGAAAGGAAATAGTTGAAAGAAACATACGGGTCCAAATTCCACCCTGGGCTACAGAATTCACCTGACAATATATGATCTTACTGGATCCCTGGGATTGGATTTCTATTAACAGATAATCTATAAAAATCCATAAATCTTTTTATGACCAAACTTTTTCTTTCTTGAGATTTTTGTTTAATTTATCTTTTTTGACCAAAATTAGTATTTAAGTAATTTTTTAGAACAGTGTGATCTTTTCTAAATCCTTGAATGTCTTGCATAAAAGAAAGAAAATGAGCTCAGCATAATTTTTGGGTTACTACCTTCTTCTTTTGAAATTCTATCAGGAAATCTCCTTTGTTTACTAATATTGTGTTTTGTAAAAGTCAACCTGATTTTTAATGGCTCATTGATGGCTAATTTAGCCTAATGTTGGTTGGTTGATACTCACTATAAGCCTTCTTATAGTGCACCTTACTCTGCTGCAAAGCCTAGAAATCTTCAAATTATATTTTCCTCACCCCTTTGCAGTTAGGGATCTTGATTTGTGTTACATTTCACCAATTAGATGCAATCACATGATACTGAGATGGTGGCAGCAAGGGAGGTTTTGGTTATTGTATGTTCAAGAATATTTACTGAGAGACTGGGTTTCCTTGTAGCAGCGTTCCAGGATCAAGAAGAAGCTGGCACAACTGCTGCTAAATACTAGTGCAGTTACAGCACAATATTCTTGAAGTGTAGAAGACTTCAAATAGTGACCAGCTGACTCTTCTTCCCCTTCCTAATTATGATGCCAGTACCAGCACCCTCTGTAGCCAGTTCATTGGTTTTACCTAAAAGGCTAATAGTAATTCCTGTATTAAACACTTTTTTTTCACTTAATATAGTTTCATTATTTTGTTTCCTGCAACTAGATCCTGACCTGAATAACTTTTAGATGTTTCTAGAAGTTTGTTGTTAGTGGTGTTATTCTTTTAATTTTTATGTAACCTGAGAATAGATTTTATTAGTTTATGGTTATACATGCAGTTCCATTAACATTAATACTAATATCTCAACTGCACCACACGCACAATTTTTATAGTCTTTCACGAGATTCCTGTCTCCCAAGTACTTCCAGAATTTTTCAATGTGCTTATGTGTATCCATGAATCATCCCTTGTGTTTACCACTGGATTAGCTGAGCCCCAAATTCTCAGCTCTGGGATTCATTTGTACCACAAAGATACCTCTCTGAGCTGGAACTCCGTTCATAATGCTCCAGTCATCAATTTGCCATTGCTTAGGTGCTGGGGAATATTAAAAAATAATAACAAAAACTAAAATCTTTTTGCCTTAGTGCCTTTGAGCTAAAACTCGGTCATTTTAAAGTGTGGGAAATCCACTGGAACTTGACGCCATAAATTTGGAATCCCACTATACCATAACAGTAGAGTTTGCACTCAACTTGCCTTGATGCCAAAAAACTATTTCCTGATTCTTACAAAGTAGGCTATGCTAAAATGGAGAAGAGTGTGCCTGAGCTGAAGTGTTAAAATTGTACGACACAGCTCTAACAACTCTTCGCTGGACACACATACACAACTCCTGGGTGATTATCTTGGGGTGATTTCCAGTACGGTTTCCTTAGGAGAGTGGGAAGCATCCTCTGATGTTGCAGAGTATATGGTCATAGGAGACTTCCATTGGTCTCTGTTATACTTGCTTTGCCCAACAGAAAGGATTACTGTATCTCCTTGTCTTTACAATCCCCTGGAAGTGCCTTACCCATGCAAATAAATATTTTAAAAAGGCACCAGTAGGGAAGTATGTAGACTATCTGAACCCACTGGGAAGTGTTAAGACTAACTTTCAGTCCAGTTAGAACTCAGTGTTCCAGTTTTCATTTAAAAAGATGCTGCCTGTTTTCTTCTAGCAATAATTTCTTTACAATGATTTTACCTGGAACACAGATCAAGTTTTTTATATTTCATTTTTCTTCTGTTCTATTTTTGTTTCTACTCCAGAAATAAAAATTATTAAAAAGTTAGATAATTATTGTTTTTTATATTCATTATTCTTCCCCATTACTTTTATCCTGCTTCTCTTTCCTTTCACTTTTGAGAATGCTTTGTCCTTCCAAGATAGCCAGCAAACCACCAGAGACTACGAAGAGGCAAGGAAGGATTCTCCCCCACAGGTTGAAAGGAGTATGGATTTATCAACACATCGATTTCAGAGTTCTAACCTCCAGAACTAAAATTATAAATTTCTGTTGCTTTAAGCCACTAATTTGTGGGATTTTATTATTGCACTTTTTGGAAACTAATACAGATGCTGAATAAAAAAAAATCTCATTTCACTGATATCTTGGGAATAGCACTGGACCTGGGGAACTTAGAAAAGCAAGTGAATCCACCTCATCATTTCCAAACAGTGCATCTTTTGGGAGCAATGTGTTGCATGTGTTCAGAAGCCTACAAAATAGCCAGAAATCACCTGCGGGATTGAGGATATTCAAAGGAAACAAGGGGAATGATCAGGAAATGTCAATAGGATACATCTAATTAAAACATAATACCAGGGCCCTTAATCTTTTTCTATGTTAAATATTGACTTCAATTTTAGTTCTTACTTCCAGGACTTACTTTATTATAAGCAGAATAGAAATGACTTAAAATTTTTATAACATTTTTATGTGCATAATTAACTTTATAAAAATTTTCCTTTTAAAGCTTAGCAAACAACACTATATAATGTTGGAAAACTCTGTTCACCCTCTATAGACCATCTCTCCTTTAATAACTTACTCTAGTTTCAGAAAGGATCATTGCTATTTCTTTGCTTTGCTTAAAGAGCACTAAAACCATTTTTTAAAAGGCAGATGTTGTCTGACTGGTTGCATATTTGGCCAATTTGGTCATTAAAGCATCCTCTAATGAGCAAAATAACCACCATTAGTTGCTCCTGTGGGCTATGGCATTACAAACACAACTTTTAAATGGTTGTGTTTTCTGGAAGAGTAGTATGTCAGTCAAGTTAGCCAATTACATTTTCAGTTTAAATTGAGAGAAGTAGCTGTTTTTTTTTTTGATTATTTATTTGATTTGCATTCTTTCTTATTCCAGAAGAAATTTAAAATAGTTGAAGAATTTCCTGTCCATCTTCACTACTAACTCTATGAATTTTGATTAAAACTCAGTTTCTTCATCTTCAAATTGGGGAAAACAGCCCTTATCAGAAGTTTGTTTGTTAAGATCAAAAAGAAAATTTTATGTGAAAATTAATTATAAACAGTAGGTGCTACCTGAATGCTCATGAATATTACCTCCTGGTTTTCCTAAATATCAGAGTTCTAAAGAAATGAGATCAGCAAGAGCTTTTGATAAAGGATCTGAGATATGGTGCTACTGGGCAGTTCTGGGTCCCACTCAGCTTGGTGAAAGTGATATGGAGAGCCCTGGCAACCTGGGAAGCATATAGAAGGGTGAGGAGAGAAACAGAGGTGACTAAAGAGGGAAACTTTAAAAAATAAACTTTAAATGGTACAGACGCTTTGACAGACAGTTTGGTAAATCTTACAAAGCTAAGCATAGTTTTACCATACATTTCCACAATCATGCTCCTAGGTGAACAAATGAATGTCTACATGAGATGATGTATGTTAACTAAACTTAGCGTGGTAATCATTTCACAATGTATATGAGTCGAGTCATTATACTATACATGTTAAACTTAGTGCTATGTGCCAATTACAACTCAATAAAACTACAGAGATGGTAAAAAGATCAGCAGTTACCAGAGGACCAGGGAGAAGAGAAAGGACGCATAGGGAGAACATAGGGAATTTCTGGAGTGGTAAAACTATTTTGTATGATACTGTAATGATGGATACAGTCATTATCAAAAACTATAAAACTAGGAAACACAAAGAGTGAACCTTAATGTAAACTATGGACTTTCATTAATGCAAGATATTAATAATAGGGCAAGCTGTGGGTGGTATAGAGGAATTTCCCGTACTTTCTGCTCAATTTTTCTGTAAACCTAAAACTTCTAAAAAAATTAAGTCTACTAATAAAAAAAAACAACTTGATGTTTCACAACTAGATTCATGCTATATATTAGATCCTGTCTGATGATTTCATTGAGACTTTTCATAGAACCACAGGGCAATATGAACAGAAGCACTTTATTAAATTTATTTTCTAATCTTGCTCCAAACAGAATTGAAGTCAGTTGGGCAATAAGCCCTGGCTACTAGTCCCAGAGTGCTTAACTAACTGTTTGGGCTCTCAAAGCCAGCACTGGCCCAGCTCTGCTGCTTGTCTGTTCCTCCATACATTCCCCTGGCAATGACACTGGTGACACCACAGAATATGCCTTTCTTTGCTTTGCAGATTGGATTCCCAAAAGCATACCGGTGATAACATACAAATTGTCCAACTTCAGAAATGTGTTAAGGATTTCATCCCCTTAATTCAGGCCTAAAAATAATGTCTTTCCAAGAAGAAATAACTTTCATTACTTCAGTCACACAGGACATTTGTGAACAGCTTCAATTACGTCCAGTCACACAATAGGTCTTTTTCTCTACTGCTTCAGAATATTTACTCTCTCATATGTTTCACTTCCAACTCTATTTGTTTTAGTTCCTTTTATTTCTCTTTATTAATAACTTACTTAATTTTTATTCTTTATAAAATTGCCAATCTAAGGAATATGGTCTAATAAATGCAATGCACTAAACAAACCTTCTGTTCTCTTGGACTCAAAGACACTGTTCTGGGGGAAGGTTAAAGCACTGGTCACAGTCTTCATCCTCATCCTTTCCTTAAGAAAGCAGTGAGCCATCCCCCAAAGAAACCACAAGGCATAAAACACCAAAGATTGACAGTAAACCAGTAGAACTAGGAAGAGGAAAGAAAGAATTCTCCCCTACAGGCTAAAGGGAGCATGAACCTGGCAATAGAGCTGCAAAGTTAGCTCTAAATGGTTGGCAAAAAAAAAAAAAAAAAAAAAAAAAAGTGGTTCCTGACCTAGATATATTTCTATCACTGCAAAATCTACCTTTTCTTTTGGAAAAGTTCCCACATGATAAACCATACCTAGGGAAGACCCAGACTCTGACTCTCTCACAGGTTTAATGATCTAAACCAGAATTTTTCCAAATATAGTATATATACCACTATTGGTATGAGAATATTTGATGTGATGCATGCATAACATTAGTACATGACAGTAATATGTAAGTTGTAGTACTATATGACATCATTGATTTAATTGGGAATTATAAAAATATAACTAGCACAGAAAAACTATAGTTTTATGGGTATAATTGCTTGAGTACAGTAAAAAAGAGTATTTTTAAAGAGAAATAGTATAGATGGTACATGGCTAAGACAAAATCATAGAGATAAAACCAAATGATAAAGTTTGGGAAACACAGCTTTAAACAAACAAAAAAGAGGACATTAAATTTTCCTAATAAATTGCTGTAATAACTGACTCTTTGGCTCTCTATAAAAAATAAATCTAACTTAAAAAAATAACTCCAACCAAGGGACATGAAAGTCAAGAAGAAATTGAATAGCTTTGGGGTTATCTAATAAATTCTTAAGACTGATTAATTCAGCTTTTTTAATCAAAATTTTCTTCAAAGTCAGGTCAGAGCTAGATGTTTAGAGTCCTTTGTAAGGCGTGCATTTTTATACCTGAGTCTTCCAAGAGAATACAAATCCATTTGGTTGTCTCAACATTTCCCATTTAAAATTGCCAAGACAAACTGGTGTTGACTCCCAAATCTACTTTTTACATTTTTTGCCCCAGTTAATGATATTTCTAGTGAACCAAGTAGAAAATTTTCATTGTCAGCCACCATGGCCTATTACCTCTACCAATTTAATAGCTTCCAAGTAAATTCACTTATATTCATTGGTATTGCAGTTTTCTAGGCCATTATTATCTCTCCCTCTTTCAAAATCCAATGTCCATATCACCTTCTCTGAGGAACTCGTTCTTATACTTAGGTGCAGACCAAGAACCTTTAAATGTTTACCTGAAGCACACATTTCTCATTACACTCATTTTTTTCTTTTTTTAATTGTATTTTTTTCATTACCATTTAGTCTCCTTATACCCCCTTCCCCCTGCAATCACCACACTGTTGTCCATGCCCACAAGTCTTTTTTTCCTTTTTAATGAGTCCCTCCACTCACTTAGCTGTCGTCCACACCCAATTATAATTTTTTTGTCAATTTGTCTTGTTACCTCTATTAGACAAAATATCTGCTCAGGCTAATACCTTCTTAGCATTAACATTGTTTTATCCCCATTGATTGGTACATATAGATGCCTCATAAGTATTTCTGAATAAATAAATAAATTAAAGCAATTAGTCAACAAATTATTTCAATAGCCTCCCAACTGATTTACCTCCGAACCTAATACCCCTTCTATTCATTCTCTGCACTATAACCAGAATGCTTGTTGTAAAACACAAGCTAATAAAATTATGGTTCTATTTCATACTTTTTGGTGAAAGGTTACATAACATAAGCTTCAACTAGCTGAAAAAAAAAAAAAACTGAAGGGGACTTAACTTTAAGAAGTGTAGTCCATAGTGTCAGTGTTCTGTCCAGACCTCCTTGGACCAGTATCCACTGTTCACCACACGGCTTCTGGTGTGCCACCCTCTCAACTTCCAGTACTAGAATCTATGTTCAAGATTTTCTCTCAGCTATAGGAAGAGAAAAACTGAAATTCTCTCAAAATTTTGGTTTTTTCAGGGGCAGTTCTATACCCTGGCTCCCTGCACCACTGATTTCAAAAAACCTCAAAGGTGTGACCAACACTACCTTTGGAATTCCCCTGTGGTGTTATCCTCCACTGGATTTGCCTTCATATTGCATTCTCCATCCTGTCTTGATCCCATTTATTCCATTTCTTTATTTTCCTGGAAACACTTACTAAATAATACTTCTCTCATGAATCTATGTCTTAAGGCCTTCATCTGGGAAATCTAAACTAAGACAAGAATGCATGGCGTCTACAGGACCCACAGCTAGGAAAGCATTCAGGTCTTGATAGGAGTTAAAAATAGAAATATAAAAGAAGATGTGAATAAATTCAGGAAGGTAGTTTCATTTTGTCTTAGACCTCTGCTTTTTCCTTGATAATTTTTCCATATACACTTATCTGTTTCTAAAATTGATTGACAGAATATATAATTCCAGAGATGCAAAATTAATATTTTCATCTCTATATTTTGGTGGTCCTCAAATCAAATTAAAAAGAAACAGCATCTGATTAGGCTAATATGAATAGGACATCTCTCTACAACTTAGCCAACCATTCATGGTCAGTGAGACAGGGTCCTACAATATAATCACATTGGGCAGATTAGACAGAGACTCACCAGGGCAAGAGAGGATACTTGTCAGCTGGTCATGCTATATATACAAGTAACAAATAAAACAAAGATTTCCCATTTAAAGTCTTTAAGTTATCTCTAATAATTTTTAGAATAAAGTCCAAAACACTTAACCAAGGTATAAAGGGCCTTTATTACGTAGCCTTGGCTCTTGCCTGTACAGATTCTGAATGTAGCATATGCTCTCTTTTATCTCTGATGCTCAGAATTTGTTGCTTCCTCATAATGAATTACCTTTCATTACTTACACACATTCTTCATATCACCAACTCCCATTAGTACTTCTGAATTAACTCTAGCACTGCATTCTCTGCAAGACCTCTGCTAATTCTTGGAGTCTGTGTTAAAGACTCCTATTCTATGACTCCCTATACTATACCACACTATAAGTGTTTGCCTGCTCAGCTGTCTCCTAGTGAAAATAGAAATTCCTAAAGGGCAAACAAATTCCTAAAGTGTTTGATATCATATAGATACATAGTAGTTGTTCTTGCTGTTGTTTTTTTTTAATAAAGTAAGAGAGGGAGGAAGGAAAGAAAGAAGATTGAAAGAACCTCCAGGTAGACCAGACACTGATTCTCTTGAAATGTTATCTCAATCTAAGGAAGAACATTGTAGAATCGTTACTGGGATTGAGGTTTTTCAAAACAAATTGACCAAAAAATGGTACTCAGACCTTAATTTAAACTCTTCTTGGGAATGTAAATATATTTTAAAAGGTTTAGATGGAACATTTACTAATCACTCTGGTTTTTCTCCTTACTCTTTTCTCATGTGCTCATCCTGTTATGATTTTTTTCCTTTCCCCACAGTCTTCTTGAATAAGACTTCTTGACCAATAACAAGATTCAGACTGTCCCTCAGGGACTGTTTTGTCTGCAACATGGATCTATGCTGACTTACCTGTCACTACAAGTTGATATTGATTTTCACAAAGAATGGCTTGACTCTTGGAAATTGGCTTCTGTTTAATTATCTCATCTTTTGTTTACATGAACTGAATTGGAAAACCCATAAATACATTCCTTTACAAACTATTTGTAGATCTGAGATTATGTAAGACACTAGTGATGGAATAGATCAGCAACTGTAGAATCCCTAAATCCAAGGCCTAAAATAGACATAGCTGTATTTTTTTTCCTCTGACCTTATAGGAAGTTATTCAGGACTAAAAGAATTCTTTTAAACTGTGGCAAATAGGGAAAGAAAAGCAATAATCTTGACATTCTAAGCTTCCTTTAAAGGTCTTGTTAATGAAGACCTGGCTTTTAGAAAAGGATTTGCCCATATACAGATCCCTTCTGACAAAGTAATCATAGGTTAGCCACACTTCATTCATTCACTCAACAAATTTTTTTGAAGTGTAAATATGTACAAGAAATTGTCACAGGCAATAGTAATAAAGTAGTGAGCCAAACTCCTACTATTTATAGTTTAGCGAGAGAGACTGACCATAAGACAGACAAAATCTATATAATTATAAATCACATTACATACTTGGAAGAAAAAAATGCAGTGTCATGAAATTCATATCATGGATTTCATGGCAATGAAATGCTATGAAAGTTGAGTGACTTTGTCTTGGGAATTAGGAAAACTTTACCTAAGGAATACTGATGATACTGGAGGCAGTAATAACATTTATTTAGTTCATATGTAGCAATACCATGATAAGAATTTTACATATACTATCTTCCTTACTCCCAACAACTACCCTAAAAGACAGGAAGTTTGTTATTCCTAGATGAGGAAACTGAGGCTTAAAAATTTTTTAATGGCCAAAACAACAAAGCTTAGCAGAGAATTGCCAACTGAGATCTGAAAATAAGTACCCTTCTGGCCAAGCACTGTGGAGTGCAGGGAAATGCATTCCAATACAAAGAAGCATGGATGTCAAGGCCTGGGGCTGGAGTGAACATGACATAGAGAACTGAGAGTAGACCAGTGTGACCCCACTTGGAGCCTCATTAGCTTAAAGGTGAGAACATGGAGGTAAGGGTTAGCCACGCCAAGGCAAGGTTAAGAATTGGCTTCTTTCTCCTCAAAACAATGGAAGCCAATGAAAGATTAAAGTAGATGAATGAAATGATCAGATCTGTATCTTTAAAAGATTACTCCAACACTATTGTGAAAAACTGGAGAAAGTAATGCATTTTTAAAATTTTTGTTTAAGATTAGAGGGCTTAGTGACTGGAACAGAAAATTACACACTCCTCCCTATCTTAATCCAGTTTTCTGATAAGACCTACTTGGCATGTTTCTAAAGGGTGACATAACAGAAACTCACCCCTTCTATGTTCTTGCAAAAATATACTGAAGATACCATCTACCAGATCATACAATGCCCCTTGTAGAGTGTCTTTGGAACAAATTTCTCCCAAAGTCTAGGGTAAGCCAAGTTCCTATTGCACACTATAAGTGTGCATCCATCCACACAATGTGATACTGGATAACACATAATCTGGAGTTTTTCTGGAGTACTGACTTTGTCTCAATTAGTAGAAGACAAACTGGTCTTAGCAGCAGGGATTATGTCTTTTAATTTTCTTGTATCCATAGTAATGCCCAACAGAATGCTAAAGTATACATAATCTTATTTGTATATATGCATTTTTCACATATATATGCATATTTTATATATATGAAAGAAGATAATCAGATAATATGAAAGCAAATCTAGACCTACGAAATAAATCAATTTGGCTATGTGAGTAGAGATGAAAAACAAATAGTTGTGCTAGAAAAGAATTACTTCAAATTCTTCATGTTACTAATCTGTCTCTAGAGACTAAGAACTCATCTTTTGGCAGCACAAAAAAGTTGAAATAATTGTAACCAACAAACACACATATCTCATTAATTAATTACAATTGCATAAGTTCTTACTTCTCCAGCCATCTCCTGTTTGATTCTCCAGCAGACCTGTTCAATACAGAAAAGTAATGCTTTACCTAAAAATGGGTTTCTTTGAGATAATTCCTATTGTTCTCATTTTAAAAATAAGAACTAGGCCTAGATCTATCATGTATACTCCTAAAAGTCCCACAGCTACTTGAGTAGTGGAGCAGGGACTTGATCCCAGGTTTATCTGGCTCTAAAACTCATGTTCTCCCCAGTGTACTTTCCTGTCTTTCTAAAATAAGATTTAAAATAAGAAAAGGGAACTCAGGAAAAACTGACCCATACTATTGTTATCATTCATTGAACACAAAGACTTCACTAAAGAAATGAAGCCAAAAGGGAAGAAAACAACTGCTTGGTTGCTATAGGTATCTGAAGAATTTAAAGTATTTATATGAAACCATTTCTAATATTTTATAGCTCTCTAATATCCTTGAGAAGAACATAGGAGCAGACATTTTTATCATTTAGCTGAACCTCATTTCTAAAAGCCAATTTTGGCTGAGAAGTGCCTAATGTGAGCCCAGGCCTACAGCACATGAAGTCCGCAAGCTAAGTGAAGGGGGAACCTTAAGCAAGGAAAGGCCTGAAGCCTCAAGTTCAAGGGAACAGAACGTGGGCAGCTATCACCTTAAAGCCAAAGCCTCAGGACTTCAGTTTCCTTATTTATAAAATGGAGAGATAAGAGATTTAGTGATAATGGAAAGATACACATAACATACTTAAAATGATGATCTGGTCAATAATTCTAAGCTATTATGTTGACCACAGAACAGGCAACATTGACAAAATGAGACCTAAAAGTTGAGGCTGCAAAGGTTCTCAGAAACAAGGCTTATATGAAGACAAGAGTCTGAAGTGACAAAAGGCAGTTCAAGATGATACAGGAAAATAAAAATAAAAAGAGAGTATTATTTCACAAAGTCAGCACAAAGGTGAGAACATTCTTCCTTTCTGCCATTTCAGTGACTCCACACCCCATGCATATCAGGGTGTCAGAAGATACCACAACTCTCTTAAGAAGTTGCCTATCATAAGCAGTGGTATTAACAGAAAGGAAATTATGGTAAAATTTTACTAACAATAGCTAATGTTGAGTGACCATTTCCAATCAGAACTTTTATGAACCAGTTCGTGATTCACTATGTACCTTTCCCCTGTGATAACCAGGTAGCAATGGAGCCTCCAGGAGCCTGGGCCTTTGAGCGATGATGGGCAGAGTCCCCTGCAGACATGCAGCGTACACCAGACATAAACTTCTGTCCTTGTAAGCCACTGAGATTTTGGATTGTTTCTTACCCAGTATAGTCTAGCCCAGTGGTTCTCAAAGGGTGATCCTAAATAAGCGGCACCAGCATCATTAGGAAACTTATTAGAAATGCAATTTTTAGGATCTCATCCCACACCTACTGAATCAGAAACTCTGGGGATGGGGCCCATATATGTTTTAACCTCCAGGTAATTCTCAACATGTTAATCTGAGAACACTGTGTTAGCCTGTGTTCACTATTAAGAACTTCTTATAGGAGCAGAAAGGTCCATTATGATCCAGGTTTACATATGAGGAAGTTATAGCCCAAAAAGGTCACTTGATCAGAAGTCACACCTTGGAGAATGTTTCAGTTATCTAATTAACTTTGTCCTATAGATACACAGTTTGATTACAACATTCACTTCTTAACCTATCTTCTTTATATTATGTAATATTTGGGCTTACTGAAGTTCACCAACAAATGCAAGAAAGAAAGGGAAGGAAGGAGAATGGAGGGAGGAGAAGGGAAGGGAAAGGGAGAAGAATGAAGGAAAGGAAAGAAGCAAGGAAGGAAAGAAGGAAGGGAGGGAGGGAAGAAAGGATGAGAAAATGTATCTATTCATCCATTTTTCTTCTTTGAAGATTGCTGTGCTTCTGTTTTATGTCATCATTGCTTTTTTTTACAAATCGAATGATGTGACAAAAGCTATATATCCAAGAGATGATTCACCTTTCCAAAATATTGAGAGATGATTTGACTCACATTTCGAGAATCACCTTTATTTTTCCCTTGCTTTCTTTTTCTGGAAACAAAAAGCTGGATATTTTGGTAATTGAGTAACTTGGATTTTTGCTTAGTATAATGGCAAATTTGAGCTAATGTACCAAATTAGCAAATGAATCATAGCAAACATTCTCTGGCCAGGCTTATTAAATTTCTACTATACAGTCACCCAAACACTCTTTCACAGGAAACGTGACCACCTTCCATAGGCTATATGCCATACTCTTAACAGTACTGCAGTTCTATTAGAAATGATTTAGCCATTGAACTTGATTGTTAAAGTTAACCATATCTAATTCTAGGGCACTGATTGTAAATGTGAATACTTGAACTCAATTCAGAACTATCAAGCATACTTAGAACTTCAGTCAGTTAATCCTGCTGGAATCTTAATCTCTAAGGACCAAAGTCACGGAAATATGTTTTGGCTTAAACATGCAGACATTTTTCCATTGGCATAGTCCTTTGTTTTAAAATTATTTCCTTGAGAACTGTTAAAATTTGTCTTAGAGATTTTTAAATCTGTATCTCCTCAACTGTTTAAATTCAATTACTGATAAAGTCATGAGATAGTTATAATACTTTAGGTGAAGAAGACAGAATACCTGTTTACACTTTGTTACTTAACACAGAATGTTATTTTCATATTTACATATTTCATCAAACCTATTCTGAATGATGACCAAAGTTCATTTAATGCTATCACCATTAATAGCATATTACCAATTCCTCTTTGAGCCTAACAAAGCCTTAGAGAGAAATATTTGCCAGCAGATGCCAAGCAGGTTTCCTTTTAAGCTAGAAAATTGATTTTTAGGAAGCATTAATTTTATTTTCCTAGTTATAGAAAAATTTGAGATTCACTACTAAACTTAAGTAAATTAGTCTGATTGGGAGTTTTATTAAGAGAAAAGTAATAACAATAGCTAATATTTATTGAGTGCTTGCCTATGTGCCCCACGCTCTCTCACAACAGTCTATGAGGTAAGTGCTTCTTAAATCACCATGGTTATCCCTAAAAACAAGTGAGAAAATTAAAGTACATAAAAATGAATTACATTGTTAATGGTCAAAAATTATAGAACCAAGATTTGAACCAAAGCAGTCCGAATCTAGCATGTGTAATCCTTACACTACTCTACCTCTCAAATACAAACAAATGAAATACAAAAGGAAGGACTTGTTCTATAGGGAATGAGCTAAGCAGAATGGGTTTATAGTACTAGGCAAAAGAATGAGGGAAATAAAGTCTGAATATGCAATAGATGGGATGTCATGTGCTTATTTTTTTTGAGGTATAATTGACAAAAAAAATTTTAAGTTATTTAAAACATACAATTTGATGATTCAATAAATGTATACATTGTAAAAAGATTCCCCGCATTGAGTTATCATATCTATAACCTCACTTATCTACCTTTTGTGTGTGTGTAAGAATATTTAAATTCTATAGCCTTATGAAATTTCAATTATACAATACAGTGTTATTAACTGTAGTTTAATAAGGCACCTAAAATTAGAGCATGAAACACTGGTTTTCTTAGTTGAAATTTAAATTGATTCAAAATAATCTAGACATTCTTTTAAGTAAAAGTGTTTTTATTTTTTGTTTCTTTGGGTATCAGCCATAATTATAAATAATAAAAGTCCAAAGTAAGTCAAATTACCAAAAGATAGCACTGTATCTGTTTTCTAAAAGGCACTTTATAGCAGAAGGGACAAAAAAGCGTGCTTTGCCAAGAAGAGTCCTGCCACCCTCCTGCTGCCCCAGTTTATTTTCAATCATTCCTCCTTTCATTGTCATTGTGTCCCTCCTGGATGATAAATTTTATGGTCACCTAGATATACTCATGCTCTTAATTCTTCCATAAAGTATAAAGTAAATGCTACCAGAGCAATTTTCTTTTTTTTAAGATTCTTCTCAATGAAGAGTGATAGTTACCATGAAATGGTCTAATATTCAGTGTAGTCATAAAACATGTGATATTTAAAGCACTACTGCTCAATAAATAAATATAACTACTTTAAGAATGATATTTTAGATTCAAAAAAAGGCCTATATCATGTGCACTGAGGAATTAAACTAAAATCTGCAATATCCTCTAGGTCAAGTAGAAAATATTTTATATTTTCAAGGATAATTGCAGTAAGGGCAAGAAGACAGTTTGACATATCAAAACTCTTGGTGTTAATGAAATGAGGTTGAATCAATAGTCATTTTAGGTTCCTTACAAAACAAAACTATTTTGAGAAACAATCAGCTTTCAACATGCACTCATGTGATGATGTTTTTATCCACAGTTTTTTTCTTTGCAAAGCTTATTAAACATACAACAGATGATTTAATTTGATATTCATATTGTGAACTATTTTCTAGTTTTTTAGATGATCTGTATTACTTTGTAATTTAGTCTATTTCTATTTCTATTATTTTAAATTCAAGAGGGGCGCAGAAATAATTCAGATCAGGGGTCTCCAAAGCCTGGGCCATGGACCTATACCAGTCTGTGGCCTGTTAGGAACCGGGCCCCCCGGCAGGAGGTGAGCAATGGGTGAGTGAGCTGAAGCCTCATCTGTATTTACAGTCACTCCCCATCACTTACTTGCATTATTGCCCGAGCTCTGCCTCCTGTCAGATCAGCTGTAGCATTAGATTCTCACAGGAGCCCGACCCATACTGTAAACTGCACACATGAGGGATCTAGGTTGGACACTCCTTGTGAGAATCTAATGCCCAATGACCTGAGGTGGAGCTGAGGTGGAGATGCTAACACTGGGGAGTGTCTGCAAATATAGATTATCATTAGCAGAGGGATTTGACTACACAGAGACCATCCCAACCCACACCCCTCACCCCTCACCCCACACCCAGTCCATGGAAAAATTGTCTCCCATGAAACTGGCCCCCAATGTCAAAAATGTTGGGAACTGTTGGTCCAGAGAATGGCCTAAAGGAAGTACGTTAGATTTTTATTGCTGCATGATAATTTGTCACAAACTTAAAACATTGTCTCAAAAGTTCTATGGGTCCAGAGTTCAGATACAGCATAATTGTGTTTTTTGCTTAGAGTCTCACAAAACTGCAGTCAGGGTGTAGGCCAGGTTGTGTTCATTTCTGGATCTTGAAGATCATCTTCCAAGCTGATGTAGTTTTTGGCAGAATTCAGTTCCTAGTAGTTGTAGGACTGAGGTTACTACTTTCTTGTTGTCAACCCTAGGCCATGATTGGCTGTGTGGGGCAGTCCACAGTTTCTTGACACATGATCTTCTCACAGGCCCTCTAATGACATGGTAACCTACTTCTTCAAAGCCATTGAGGAAAAGTTTCACAAAAGGGCAGAGTCTATCTTGTAGACTCTGATTATATCATCTAATTATATCAGGCCCATCCAGGATAATCTCAATTGTGATGAACACAAAATCAATCCTACCTACATCTGCAAAATCTCTTCACATTTGTCATACAAGTAATCTAGTCAAGGGAATTATATACCATCACTTTTGCCATATCCTGTTGATTAGGTTCCCAGTTCTGCTTGCAAACAAATGGAGAAGTTTATATAAGGATATGACTCATTGGAGGTATGTGTCTGCCTCAGGATATATCCACCACAGATAGTAACAGCATTTTCCATTTTCTTTGAAACTCCCTAGAATACTTGGTAAACAAACGACAGAAATATGTGTTGACTTGAAAATTTAAAAAGGAAAGTAGCCATCTGGATGATTCCAAAAGGCATCCTCAAATAGAAGAGTGAGTGTTGGCCTTAAGAAGTGGTGTGGCATCAAAGTGTAGTCCTGCCAAGCTTCTCATATTTCAGGGCTAATTTAGAAGCTGAACAAAAGTCTCAAATTTTCTATCGAAAAAAAAAAATCCTTTCAAATAATCATCCAGATACACCCTACCCTGACCTCTATTTACGTGTTCTGAAAAAAATAATGCATTGCATAGGTGGCATAATTTTCAGGGAGTTAAGGTAGGGAAGGAGGTCATGTAGATATTCATAGTGACCAGTCATAAAAGAACTATTACGTCTAAGTCAGTCATCATTTATTATAGATGAACATTTCAGTGAAGCAGTCTTCTTAAGACATATTTTTCTCTAACCACCAGTTCTAGTATCAAAATAAACCAATATTTTCAGTTGTCCAGAGAGATATTAGACAGATTTGTTCATGTAGCCATATCATTTCATAATGTTTTTGTAATTTAGATGATTACTACTACTTATAACATGTAAAAATAATAAATGCATTTTAAAAATCTTTAAACATAAGGCTTCAAATGTACCATGGAGGAATAAATTATGGTTAAGGGAAGAGGCAACCATGCAATCATACTTTTACCTGCTCATGTGCTTCACATGTGTAGCTCACTGGCAAGGAATATAGTTATCAGCTTTGAGGCATAAACTAAAACCATTTATTTTCACTGGTATTACCAAAAACAACAGCAACAACAACAAAAAAACAAAAACACACAAAAATATGATCTGCCCAGGCTGGTGTGGCTCAATTGGTTGGAGCATCATCATCTTGTAAAACAGAAGGTTGTGGGTTCAATTTCTGATAAGGGCACACGTATAGGTTGTGGGTTTGTCCCCAGTCAGAGTGTGTATGAGAGGCAACCAATTGATATTTCTCACTCACATCCATGTTTCTCTCCCTCTCTTTCTCCCACCCTTCTCTTCTTTATAAAATTAATAAGCATGTCCTCAGGTGAAGATTAAAAAAATAAAATAAAAACACCTCATGATCTGCAAAGTTATAAACTCAACTGAGGAAAACTCTGTTACTAAGCAGAAATAGAGTCATATCTCATCTGGATCTTTATATGTCCCCTCTGTAATGAGAATTTTAGGAAATAAACACCTTCAACTCACTATTCTGTATCTGTACAGTCTCACAGCAATACACACAAAAAATAAATCACCTTTTAAAATTTTGGATAATTTTCCTTGTGAATAATGATAGAGTATATGAGATAATCATAAATAATATATGAAAAGTAGATTGCTGTGTCTGAAATTTTCTAAAAGTTTGTAAAGCATCTCAAAACATTGCATCAAATTAATCACTGCAAAACTATTTGCAGGAGCTATTCTGTTTAAGGGAAAAAAAACTTATCATATCTAAGTCCATGTTAAATCTTACCAAATCACTGAAAAAGGGAACCTATGAAGACTATACCAAATCTGAAGAAACTCTGGGCCAGGACAAAAAGACATGAACTGTTGGGGAGTTATAAAAAGAAATTACTGATGTTGTATTCAAAGCTTGAAAAATATTATGAGTTATATTCATTACAGATAAGTCCTTGTGCCACTGAATTTAGATAGATATTTATTGAGCAGTTTATTTTTCAGCATACCCAAAGGGTGAACTTGGAAAGCAATACTCTGTAACTTAGCTTAAACTTCTCTCTTATGTAAAATCTGAAAGCAAATAACAGCATGATCTATCATTATTGTTTGCAAGGAGTTTGTTTACAATTTTAGTTGGGTTAGCTACTATAATTTAGTGTTAGTTGACTTTTTTTAATCCTTACCCAAGGACATGCTTATTGATTTTAGAGAAAAGGGAAGGGAGGAGAGAGAGAGGTAGAGAAATATCAGTTGGTTGCCTCCTATATTCCCTGACCTGGGACTGAACCCACAACTTAGTTATGTGCCCTGACTGGGAATCCCACCGTGACCTTTCGGTTTATGGGACAAGGCTCCAACCAAAATGAGCCATACCAGCCAGGACAGTGTGTTAGCTGAATTTATGGCTTACCACAGTAAGGAAGAATGCTGCTTCCTCAGAATCTTCCTAGTGTTTTCAGATAAGGAAGACAAAGTTGAGAAGTTTATTGAGATACTGAAGTCTGGTTTATGGTGTGTCTTTCAATAAGGGGGCATGGTTACAGTACTTTTAACAACTGTTTCATGTTTAACATTTTTAAAAATTAAATTATTGCCTTTTTATATTGCTAAGTAGGACAAATCATCTAAAGTCCAAATACATTATGAAAATACATGACTACACAAACTCTCCTAGTATCTTTCTAGACAATCCAAAATATTACTTTATTTTTATATTAGCTCTGCTGGTTAGAGAAAAATAAGAAGAGTACTGGTTGCTTAAGTAAAAACCTAAATGTCTATCTATAACAAATAGGGCATTTAAACTCTTCCAGTAACTGGCTGAGACTTGGTAAGCAATGTTTTGCTGGCTAGCCACTATGCATGTCTACACTACATTTTTCACCACCTTCGTTCCCAGAAAGCATGTGCCACATGCACAATATATTTTTCTTCAAAACAGATAGATAAAGAAAAGGGTTGATCTTGTTGGAGATTTTTTTCCCCTGATGGATAAATTTGGGATTTGAGACCTTTACTGAGTCTACAAATTACTCCTGAAACTTGGAGAGGGTTTCAGGACTATGCATATCACACCATTTCTCAAGACCAACACTCTTTTCTGTTTGAAAGGTCTTTTGTAACATCCTAGTGTCCACTTTCCTTTTGAAGTTTTCAAATCAACAAGTATTAATTAATCTTCTTTTGTATGTCAAGTACTGTTAAAAGATTTGGAAGAAATAAATGATACAGTCACTGCCTTTCGACTATTCTCTGGTTGTCTCCTTGTCCTTCGGTTTAACATGAACAACATGAAATGCTGGTCATCAGTAATAAATTAGAAAACAGATCACAATAAAAATACCAAGTTAAATCATCAGATGTGTTTATCAAGCTTTGCAAAAAAAATTCAGGGATGAAAAATCATCACATATGTAGAAAGCTACTTGTTTCTTGAAATAGTGTTTATGAAGAACCTAAATTGACTGCTGTTTAAATTCATTGTATGAACACCCTAAGTTTTGGTTCATCAAGCTATCTTTTTGCTCCTATAGCAACTTAGAAAATAATTTTTAAAATAAAAAAAATTTAATGAAGAAAAAGTACGTGGCAGATAATCTCAGCTGACATTTAAATACATACTTATCATTAGATGGTTCAAACAATAGAGTTCAGTAACTCAAAATACCTCCAATCCCAAAATAACCTTTGTTAACCACTTTTTGGAGATTTTTCCAGAAATAAATTCTAACCATATAAAAAATATATGGATCAATCCATTATTTTCTTTTAAAAAATGATATATTTTTGAATAGGTGATACGTTCACATGGTTTAAAATTTAAGATACCAACAAGGAGAGAACAAAAATTCACATCTCACCCTATTCTCTAGCAATGCAAATCCCTGTCTTTGAGGTCATTAGTGTAATAGTTATTGTGTATACTTTCAGAAATATTTTATGAATGTGTACACAAATGTATACCTAGTTCTGGTTAAATCTCATACACATCTCAATATTACATTTTTAAAAATATTCTTCTGATAACAAGCAAGTTTTCCTGTAACTTGTCACCTGCTCTGGCCAAGCATCTAGGTGCTTAGTGTTAAAGGTCCTAATTAGCACCTTGTTTTTCCATCTTCCTTTGTATACCCAGGAGGAAATGAACTGTGAAGATAAAACACAACATAACAAAACAAAAACCCTGCATACATTTTCCTTGTGATATATTGGTAACACACAATTAAATAACTATGTAAAATATAGTACATCAATGGAAAAATGATTTGGAAGCATTTTCACATATAAATACATAAATATAAATATGCATGTATTAGAAAAAGGCCTGAATACTTTACCACAAACTTTTCATGTACAAGGACTTAAGTGTACTAATAAAAGACAATGTGTCCCTACAATTGCATTAATAATAATAATAATAATAATAATAATAATAATAATAAATGTCTAGATAAACAGATTAGATTTGGGATTTTGTGTCTAGGCAAAATTTCTGGGTAGCATGATTTCAAAGTTGTATTGACAAAGTCATATACCAAAGAGGCTTGTCTGAATAAGTACTTCCTGGTAAACCTGATTATTTTAAGACCACTTTATGGGACTAGAGGGTTTGGCTCTGGAGCAGAACATGTAAATGAGCTTCTAACATGTGAAAGGCTAACATTCTACTAACATTATGAAGAACGATTTTATGGATTCATAGTTGCTTTAGAAGAACTGTCTGGTAGAGAGTAGTCTACATCAGGGACTGACTGTCCTCAGAAACTAAAATTGTTAACTACAATTACGTCAAAGTTTCCCTAGAAACAAACAAGAAATACCTAACTCTTCCTGGGGCAGAGGAAGTAAGCAGAAGGAGAGATCTATAAAAGCATGAGTCTTGGGAAAACTGTGTTCGGGTAATGGGGATAGGAAAGCCTGGGACCAGAGCATGAGGATCAAACAGCTTATCCTGCAATCATCACTACCACCACCACTATGTCTCTCTCCAGATTAGACTTAAACTTTCACCTTCTTCACTCCGAATTTCTCTGCTGTCTTTGAAAATATGCCAAACTTCTCATCGTCTTGATTGTTTTCCTAACTGGAAACTCAGTTAACAGGGGATTGTTAATGAGTGCCAATGTGACATCTGATTGTCATAATTTCCCACTACAGTTTGCTTTGAGAAGATATCCATGTGGATACTCCTGACATCTAGACTTCCCATTGTTGCAAAATGATTTTGACTTCACAGTGGCATAGCAATGGACTTATCTCTCTATCATACAAAAAAAGTAACAGTGCGATAAAAAGTAAACAGAATTTCATGTGCCAGTAGAATGTTTATGGCACTTTTAAGTCTGAAAAGCCTGTGTTTAAAAGTCCACAAGTATGAGAGGAAGCGAAGGGATGTGCTGAAGTTATATGAAGGTGCACTTTATCTCTGAGGAAAAGGTTTTTATGAGCAAAGTCTGCTCCCTATAGCTTTCTGGGCTTGGAAAGCATAGAGAGATGATGGGAAGAGTGGAGAGTCTACAGTCATTATAGGAAGAGGTTAGGGAACTCCAGGGTGGAATTACGAGGTCAAACAGGAAGTGTTAGTGTACAAAAGAAAGTTTTGTAAATTATTTTGACACTGATCATGGTATTTTAATGCGTTTACCTTTACTGGAACATAAGTTGTGCATAAGTGGAAAAAGTCCATAAATGTGGTGGCTCTGTGGTCACTGTAGGAGTATCTTAAATCTGCAAGTTATGTTCTGTAGGTAAAATTTTCAACTTTAAAAGAGTTTTATTTTTGTCATTTATATGTTTCTCCAGTATATAGCTTTAGAGGTCAGAACATAACTGCTTTCATTGTGCACTCAAAGAGATTAAATGTATTTTTTAAATTTCTGGAATAAACTTCATGATTTTAAAAATCTTATTTTAAACTATTGGGTAATACATAATTTAGCAGATCTTATTCAAAAATTATATCAAATTTATTTCAAATTTAAGGTATAATATAACTTAAAATAAGAAAACAATAGAAGAAAGCATCAGCTTAGGGTTTTGCCACATGCATCAGGGAAGAATTGTTTAGTATATGCACCTCAGGTGCTTTCCAGTCAGTAATCCAGGTGTTTGGCCTGCATGACATCAAACATTTGATTTGTCTGAATAGTTGATGCTTTATAAATATGAGTAAGTTTTTCAAGACATATGTATTTTGATCATTTTATTTTATATTGGTATCACTATAGCTGTATGGATAAAAATTATTTAACCTTTTCTGCATAGAAATTTTTCTGGAAACTTAAAATTACTTGGCTATTTTGTGCATATATGAGCTGCATTCTACTTTATTAGATGCAACCTCTATTTCTTTTTATTTTATTTAAAAAATTTTAAATTAAATTTATTGGGGTGAGGGGTGACATTGGTTAATAAGATTACATAGGTTTCAAGTGCAAACAACCAAATTGTCCTTCTATAGATGGTCGGATAAAGAAGACGTGGTACAGATACATAATGGAACACTACTCAGACATAAGAAAAGCTGAAATACTGCCATTTGTGACAAGATAAAATGGAACTTGAGAATATCATACTAAGCAAAAATAAGTGTACTGGAAAAAGCTAAGAACCATATGATCTCACTCATGTGTGGGATATAAAACTGAAACTCACAGACACAGACAACAGTATGGTAGATACCAGAGAGAAGGGAGTAAGAAGGGTTGTAAAAAGTAGAGGGGGTCAAATATATGGTGATAGAAGATGAATTGACTTTGGGCAGTGGGCACACAATGCAATACACAGATTATTTCCTTTTATTACGTACACCAAAGAGGGTGTTTACTAAGCACTAAAGAGATATGATGTGCTAATTCCTATAAAATTAACACGACATGACATACCAGGTAAAAATAGCATCCCTAATTATTTTTTTGTCAGGTCATTTCCTCTGGCTTTGATGACCTCTATTAAATATTTAAGCAGTATGCTTCATGTTCATCAACAGTCAGCCACTGTCTAAAATTCCTGATGAAAATTCATTAGTGGCCTTCTTAAATGATTATGAATAAAATGTCAATAGGCTTAAACTTCACTGAACCTGAGTTTTGCTCTTTGTCATCATTCCCAATTTAATTTGACTTTTTCTTTAATGAGTTCCCTTCCTCTCAGGCACAATCCTGCATTCATTTCCTTTTTGCAGGACTCTATCAATGTTACTCGTAGCCATAATGTAACCAGAAGTCAGTTTGTACTTCATCAGTGAAAGAAGTTTATTCATTTTATAAGTGATTTATGGATGAGAACTTTAAGTAAACAGAGAGCAAGGCAAAAGTAAGAGAATAACAGTTCTGACCATGAATACAGGTGCTGTTTAAAAGTCTCCAGTACTTAGTACATAAAGAAAACTTTTACATGCTGTAAGAAATTTTTCATGTTTTGCTAAGTGGGTTTAGATTATGCCTTGAAGAATACTGTTTCTCAGGTCCAAATAAATATCCATATTCATTTGGAGGATCAAGAAAAAAGAAAGTTCTTCATTTTATGCCACAGATGGTGCTTCAAGCTCTGTAACTGTCAACTTGAAATTAAAACAAGAAATCTGTTTGCATGTGACAAGTTGAAATCAACTCCAAATAATGTCCAAATTGGACAGAGTTTGGATTTTGTCACTATAGTCCCAACATTTCAGTTTAGATTAAGAACAGACTCATTTTCTACTGTGTCTCTGGAAGGGATCATCTCTCTTCTTCCAGCTGCTAAGAAAGTTATTATGACTTACAGTAATTACTGTCACACAATATCACCACCACAACAAATAACTCTCCAAAGCACGAACTGAATTTTTCTAATTCTTAAAAACATAAGTAATATAAATTTTTGTTTTTAAAAATATATGTTAATATGGATCAGTTAAAGAAAAACATAATATAATGTATTAAACTTTACACATTGATAAAGTATTTATATTGTACTGAATAGGACTTAGAAGATACCTAAGGAAACTTTCATTTAGATAAATATTTTCTTTTATATACAAAGAATTATTTCTATGACTTATCATAGTGCATCTGGCAGCAAATTTTATTGTAGATTTATTGCTTCAGATTAAAAAAAAAACAGAGAAAAGTAAATTTGATCACTGTTCAAGAATACCAGTCTAGATTTAGCACATTCTAAAATTATTTTAAAAGTTGGCCAACAGCTGAAGGTAAAGTGAAGTTATTTTTATTAAAAGAGAGAAAAATGAATGATCTGAAACCTGAGGCAATAACTAGAGAGAGGGCCTGAAAGTCTTTGAACTCTTGTGTAGGAATATTAGAACTACAAGGAATTCACCAATCTATCCATCCTTGCATGGTGGCAAATACACAGTGAGTTTCGTGTGCTTCTTCCTCTACTCATTCACATGTGGGAAAAAAATCGTTGTCCTCCACTGTCGGGGCTATATCCTAAGAATCCTAAAACACCAATCCAAAAGAACCTTTGCACCCCCATGTTCATAGCAGCACAATTTACAATAGCTAAGTGCTGGAAGCAACCTAGATGCCCATCAGTAAATGAATGGATCAAAAAACTATGGTACATTTACACAATGGAATTCTATGCAGCAGAAAGAAAGAAGGAGCTCCTACCCTATGCAACATCATGGATGCAACTGGAAAGCATTATGCTAAGC